>RJWK010017617.1:0-34161 GCA_004363435.1 Platanista minor | reverse complement strand
AAAGTAACACAATGACACACTTAGTATATTTAAATATAAATTTTCTCTCTAAAGGTAATAAAATATGAAGCTATTTTTAAACCCTGAAAGAACGAGTTAATTTATTATTTTTAATAATCCATAAAGTTTCAATTACTTGTGATAATAAAGTTAATATGATATTCCCCTAAAATGTAAACTTGCATAATAATGGAAAGATTGATGAAATGGTCAGTAATTTCAAACTTAGAAGAAATATTTATTTATTTATTTATTTATTTATTAACATCTTTATTGGAGTACAATTGCTTTACAATGCTGTGTTAGTTTCTGCTGTATAACAAAGTGAATCCTCTATATGTATACATATATCCCATATCCCCTCCCTCTTGCTTCTCCCTCCTTCCTGTCCTGCCCCTAGGTTAGAAGAAACATTTATTATGAGAGAAGAAAGTCTTGTTGGTGTTCTCAAAACTCATTTTTTTCTGTCAACAGAACAAAAATTGAAAATACATAAAAAAGTGTTATTTATGCCATTAAATGTAGAGCTGAAAGCCTTTTCAGGCTGCCTATTGAATTAGCAAGTAAAAAATCGAGTATTTGAGTGATACCATCCTGACAAAGAGTCAGCCAAGAGGATGTGGGTAACTTTATTAAAACTGGGTTGGATGGAGAGGCTGAGTGCTAATTCTTAATGTAGTAGAACATAAGGTCAAAGCTCGCCTTCTGGGAGTTTTTCCTTATACTAGATTACCAGGTTGAAAAGTGCTGTCAGAATGCAAAATAGAGTATAGAGAGCAAGTATTAACTATCTAGATGCAAGAAAAATGAAGTATTTTAATTGCTATTATCATTAAGTAAAGTGATATTAATTTCCCCAAAGTACTCAGAGTATAAGAAAATATAAATTGTCTATTTTAACTGTTAGCTGGGATGTACAGGTCGGCAAGATTCACAGAGTAAGTGATACAGAAGGCATTATATTTAACATGGCAAGCATTGTAAATTTATTAAATCTTATTTATAAATCTCTCCACTCTTCAAGGATTTAATGAAAATGATCCTATATACATGTATTAAATAATAAGCAGGAAATTTATGACTATCTCCTTAATCTTTATAGCTTGAAATTTGAATACCTTTGATTTCTTCATCAGAAAATGTGGGACAGTACTATGTTGAAACCAATATTTGCAAAACACCTGTCATATCGTAAATGCTCAGTATATATCAGCTGCTCCTTGCAATATGTGTATACAGAATCATAAAAGCTAAAGATCATGGATATACATGCAAAACTATAAAAAAGTAAAATGACTCTCACATATCCCAGGTTAATTCAAATATCTGTATACTCCTATATTCAAATTCTTCTTTAGAAGAAAATATACTAATTTTAACCAGTATGCTCCAAACCATCATAACTCATAATTCATTTATTTTCTCTGCCTTACCTACTTAATTTTTCTTGAGGAATTATTTTGCTTGTGCAAATATATTGATATTATCAATAAACTTAACAAATATTTCTGATTTTTTATCACCGCTCACACAGTTAAGTGTACAAATTGAGAACAACATTTTTAGCATGTGTCTTTAAGCAGTAGTAATATCATTATGCTGTCAAAACGGATTTTAGTATATCCTCTCAGAGATACTGTATTGAAGTTTTCCAACTGTCATGTAATCCTGTGTTAAGTTTTCAATTGAAGTATTACATTGTGAAGCTTCAGAACTTCATATGATTGTGGATGAAGTGCTTTCCTTAGCAAAGCTTTAGTGACACGACAAATATACAGTTTTTCAATTTCAAGAAAAAAACTCTATTTTTGTTAAACTTGAACTTAAAAAAAGATAGAGCTTCACAATTTGGTTAGTTTATTAAAGGAAGGATATAAGAAAGAAAAGATTGCAGAGACAGTACTTAATGTTGTTAATTTTTCTGCCCTTACAGACATTACTCAGATCCTGTTTGTTTAGTTAATATCTCCGGCTACCATTACCAGAGAATATCTTGAAACACATAGTTCTAAATATATGAAAACATCCATCCCAACTTTCTTCAGATGTAAAACAAAAGTTCCAGATTATTTTATGTTATATTTATTTATCTAATAATGCCCTAAGATGAAAAGAAAAAAATGGCTATATTTATAGGTATAAACCTTATCACAAGAGTCACATAAATTGGGTAAGAGGGAACCAGTAAAACTTGTTAATAGTGATAACGCCATGATTTCTGATTTTTTTTTTCATTTCTCTTTCTTCAAACCTTCATGGGCAAGTTTAAGAGTCAGGTTTTAATATCTAGGTCTGTACTGACCAATATAATAACCACTTGCAACATGTGTCTAGGAATCCTTGTAATGTGGCTAGCTCAAACTGATATGTTCCCTAAGTGTAAACTAAATATGAGATTTTAAGACAGTATTAAAACATGACATAAAAGGGGTTCCCTGGTGGTGCAGTGGTTGAGAGTCCGCCTGCCAATGCAGGGAACACGGGTTCGTGCCCTGGTCCAGGAAGATCCCACATGCCCCGGAGCGGCTGGGCCCGTGAGCCATGGCCGCTGAGCCTGCGAGTCCGGAGCCTGTGCTCCGCAACGGGAGAGGCCGCAACAGTGAGAGGCCCACGTACCGCAAAAAAAAAAAACAAAAGTAAAATATCTGAGTAGTTTTTTGTTTTGATTACATGTTGAAATGATAATATTTTGGATATATTATGTTAAATAAAGTAAATTAAAATGAATTTCACCTGTTTCTTTTTACTTTTTTTAATGGGGCTACATGACAATTTTAAATTACATATGTGTCTTGTACCTGGGCCTCCCATATTTTTGTTGGACAATGCTGCCGTAGAGGGAAGGAGTGGGTTATTGAGGACTTACTGATCAGAAGCAGGTGGCACAACAAAAACTGAGTCCCAGAAGCTACGTGATCTCCCCAAGATCTCCCGGAGTTAGTGCTACACTTAGAGGAGAAAGATGATCATTGATCTTTTATCTCAGAGTTCTATCTACTGGAATATACTGACTTCTCTCCCTCCCCCCCTCCACCATTTTGCAATAAATATGCAAACCAGCTACCCTTGGAAATCAGCAATAAACATTTAAAATAGCTGTAACAAATAAAATAATTAAAGGTTTTACCATATCTTACCAGTTTTCTACTCATTATGTTCACTGAAAGGTTTATTTACTCTTGTCACCTAGATATTGACAAACTGTTAGAATTTTAGCTATACTACCTATAATTTTAGCCCACATTTATCTAATGCAGGATTTCTCACCTTTGGCCCTATTAACATTTGGAGCTAGGTAATTTCTTGTTGTGGGGGGCTGTCCTGTACATTGTAGGATGCCAAGCAGCATCTTTGGCTTCTATTCTCTGTCAAGTGATATAAGTGGTAACCCTTCCCCCGCCCCAGAATTGTGACAACCAAACTCTAGACATTACTACATGTCCCCTTGGGGGCAAAGTTACCTTTCATTAAGATCACTGATCAAATGTCTTTTTCATCTTGTATTTGAGGTAATACAAGATTGTAATGCAGTTTTATAATATTCTATTATAAAATACTAAGTATTTTAGTACTTAATTATGCCAAGTTATTTCTGTATACAGAAAAACGGCATAAAAAGGTAAAATTTTCAAATGGTTGCTATTTATAAATAGTATTTAAATCTTCATTTAAAAAAAGAGTAAGATTGTTTATTGTTCAATAATAGCTCAGTTAGCAATTCTGAGCCCTTATGCTGTGTCAGGCATTGTGGTAGGACCCTAGGGTTCAGAAATAAGTGTATTGCAATCTCTGTTTCTAAGAGAGATTTAGGTTCAAAAATAGGTAATTCCCATATAATATAGTAAGTGAAGATATAGTTATGAAAATAGATTTCTTCTCTGGAGAAATAAGAAGGCCCTTTCTGACTCCTATGAGCTAATAGGTTTCTGTTAGGACTCAATATTCGCCAACTAATGATGTGCATGCACCACTGACAAGAATAATTCATCCTTCAATGAACACCCTGTAATGATGTGACTGAATTACCTCCCAATTAATCTCAAACCCTGAATATCAGTAAGGGGTGAATCTGGTTAATATTTTATTAGAACCGTATCGCATAATCATCTCCTCGGTTAACCTCTTACCATCAGTAACTTCTTCTTAAGGTTCAGGTTGTAGGAAATGACAAGAGGCCTCTATTCTGGGGAAAGTTTTGCTTAGTTTCTTGAGTATTAGGAGAGGGATTTCTTTCTAGAGTCACTTGAAGGTAAGTTCACTAGGAAGTAAGCTCTGTGATGGCCAAGTTCTGGTCTGTGTTATTCATTGATGTTTCCCATGTGCCTATAACAGTACCTGGCATATATAAGCTTTCCAATAAATACTTGTTCAGTGACTTTTTGCCCAATTTTATCAATCATTTGTCTATTTCTTTAGTAGAGTACAATTATTCTAGGTGTCTTACAAATATATACAGGGCTCATGAACAATGACTAAGGTTGAATTTACATTTTTGAGCTAGTTAACTACTAGGAAGCTCAAAATCTTTAATTGTTAGACTCAGGCAGGCTTGAAGAAGCATGTTTATAAGCTAGGTTTGTATTCAAAATAGTTTCAATGTGTACTGCAAAGAAAGGCCTAATCAGTCTAAACCTAGATATAGTAAAACTCTATTTGCTGCAGAACAGGTATATACCATACAAACTCTGATCTGAAGAAATGACACTTGTTTCAGAAACCGTGATATGCAGATTCCCCTAGAGTCTGTCTTTATATGGACAGAAAGCGAAGAAAGAACAATTAGGGATGATATGACCAATTTTCAAGACGGTTATTTGGAACGACTTATTACAGCTCAACTTTCCAGAAAGTGACACCTGCAGCTCTGTAGGGATGATTTCACACACAAGCTAATTTGTACCTCTTCCAAATGGCCAGATGCATCCAGACCCTGGATGTGGGCACACACCCACATCAAGTGAAAATTTTAAAATATGCTGTGTATAACATAATTTTATATCCAAACTAATGATTTAACTTTGATGACTTCGACTTCTAACTAACAAACAACAGAGCTGGATTAATTTATTTATTAACATCACAGTAGATTGGCATTTATTGTGATTATAGTTATGGTGGTATTATACCACCAGAAATATTAATGTGAATGAACTTTCTCACTCACTTTTGGACCTTGCTGGATTACTCCTATGTCTGAAAAAATAAAACCATGAGGAAAAGACGTTTCTGGTATTATATCCTGGTGAAAGGCGCCCACCACCTGCTCTGAACAAAAATGGCTGTCATAGCCAAACTGGCCACCACAGGCAATGCCCATGTTAGGCTTGGGGAAAACAATGGCTTCTTAGAGACCTTCACCTAGAAACCCAGATAGGTTTACACCTGAATGTTCATTTAGAACAAAATATATTTGTGCCTTACCCCTTCTCTCACAATGTTTATTTTTCTTTTTGGGCAGAGTCAAACTTTGTGAGTTTACTTAGTTATTTCCACCCTCCTTTTTTAAGTTTTTCTTTCAGATCCTCATAGAGCTAAACCGAGGATGAAATAATATACCCTTTTCTGTCAGACTCTGTTCTGTTCTTACTATCAAAATTATTTTTCAAAAATCTGCATCTCCACCTTTTTCAGCTCTCTAATTCTGGCCCATTTCATGTATTGAAATAATAGGAGTCATGCCACAGAACTTTTATGTATATCTTTCAAATCACTAATATTCTCACACAAGCTGTTGTATGAAACAACGTGATCTTATTTGAACCCAATAAGTATTAATTCTGGCATATTATTTTTAACACCTATAATTCTGTAATAATCATTAAAGTACTACTAATAATAACAGCAAAAACAAAAATCTAATAGCTTTCTCAAATAAAATTGAACTTCAAGGCAGATAGATTAAAAAAAAAACAACTGTGAGCATGACAAAGCGATGCCAGTCCTTGGACTGCACAAAAGTAGAAAAAGGTTTTGCTGATATGTAAACCTAATAAGTTCTTTAGAACTGACACTAATAGATTAAATGGTAGTCAATACAGTCTCAGTACTTCTGGTTCTAAGAACTTGTACAAAAGAGATAGGGGAGCTCCTTGTTTTCAAAGAGTAACAAGAGCATCAGAGACAAATTAGTAGAGAAATAAGGACAAGGATTATCTTTAGAATAGATATTTTAATCATGGGCTTTACAGCAATAAAACATCAAATATAATTTATATTACCTAAACCTCTATAGTGTTTTTTTTTCCTCCACATATCTTTATGTCATATACTCTGGAGTATTTTTCTTCCTTGTATTTACAGTGATGATGCAGTTAGGTTTACGTCAGAAATATATATTTACGATTAACAAAACCTACGTGTGAAGATGGATGCGTGTTGAAGTTATATACTTCTAGGAAGTAAAATGCTACTTTTCATATCAATGATCATGAAAAATCTGTCTATGTACTTATAATGAACTTATCACCAATAGAAGTTAAGCCAGATGTCAGAAAGAGGAACCCCAGAGACCATGATTCTCTATTAAATACACAATACAGAAGGGGCATGTGCAGTGGCACTGAATTTATGTGCCCTGTCTCACTACCATGCTTGTCCTGCACACCTTGTTCTAGGAGAGAGACAGAAATTCAGTCTTCATTGAACCATTCAGTTTTTGGCACAATTACTGAAATGCTAACCAGGAGAGAAATTAATGACAGCTGTGATTTTTGACACAGAGTCTTAGGGAATTCTAAGCTGAGAATTTTGATAATTGAATGATTGTAATTAGTTACAAAAATATCAACTAAAAAACAAGGCACAGACCTCAGGAGGATCTTGTGAAGCTTGTCTTGTGATCTATTTTGTGATCTATTTTAATAGGAAGTGAAACAGGTCTTCTGAAAGGAAGAGAGAATTGAGTAAATTATGAGTGAGTATATTTTTTCTACTCAAATTTATTTTAAATCATGGCATATAAGTTATTGCCAGAATCCCAATTCAAATTTCACTAAAATAGTTTAAAAGAGAAACAGGAGGAAAAAGAAGGCAAAAAGAATGTAAGGTACATAATAAATTGTACTTAGAAAATTCCAGATTCCCTCCATGTAATATAAACAACAAATGAAATAAAGAAAATGTTGGGCATTCCTCCACGTGTTGCATTTCTAGGACTGTGTTGTATAGTCCAAGTGGCTTAACACAAGAGACTTAGTTTACCAGTGTCTTACATTAAGTCTCTATTAATAGCTTGATTTGTATGGCATGTGTTGGCAATATCTATATCTGAATGTCATGAAACTCATCTGCTTTGAATTTAGTGTAGTAAAATATGCACTAATTGGAAAAATTTCAGTCTTTAATGGTGACAAGCCATGTTCATTTTAAGTTTAGGTTTTATCCTCAAACCTATTTTATTTTAGCTGTTTGTAAAAATTAAAGTGAACTGTGATGAATTAGCTTTTTAATTTTTTTTAACTTTTGTGTATTTATTAATTTTTTTGCTAATTGGTTATGATCCTCTGGGTACAACTTGAAGGATTAGATACTACTTACACTTCTGCAATAAAATAATAAGCCACTTAAACTTTAAGGTAATCTGCATCATTAGAAAATAGTATTTTTACAATAGCAGTTTACACAAATAAGTTGCTTCAATTCAATTAGTTTGAATTCACTTTTGCAAGCATAGCAACCTTTATTGTGATATTATCTTCACTACAGAATAGCTAGGTACCAAATATTCAAATAACTTCCTACATATATTTCTTCACTTCAATTAATCACTTTAGTATTTTGCTCTCATGATTTTTCAGAGTGAAATATGTTTGCTTTGGAGAGAGCTGCTTTTTCTGTGTATTGGTGAGCTGAATCCAAACTTTAATTGAGTCATTGATTAGAAATTCAGGTAGCAAAAATTTCCCCCAAATCAGTACACAACTGGGGGAAAAGGATGTTTCAGATCTAAATCTGCCCATAAAAAAAGTATTTTGTTCAGATCGTGCATGCAAACTATACAAGCTAACACTATTATGGAGATGTCACACCTTCTTTTACATCTTTCCCACAGAAAACATATAAGACTGGATTAACTAATCAGGGCTTCAATTTAACTGTAAGCTTCGTTCTTGCTTAACATACATTTTGGAGTTTGGGAAAAAGTAAACAGATATGTTTTGATGGCTGAAAACATGTTATATATTTTATGCTGATTTCTTCTTTTAGCCTTAATAACAGGTCACTACATCAGCTTTTCAGGAACTTCAATGTGCCTGGGGCTGGGAACCTAGAGATTTGTATTCTAGTCCTAGCTCTTTTTTCTGTCATTTATTTTGAGAAAAATCATGCCTATTATATATAGTTCAGCTGTTCCAGTGTCAGTTGGGAAGGATCAGCAACCCCCTGCTTCACTGCCTGGGTTAGCATGAGATTCAGATGGCAGATAGGAGACTCATTACCAAAGTTGAAAGCACTGTGAACATACTAGGTTGTATTTCTCAGTGACTCAGATGTGAAATTAGTCAGGTTGCTTCTAACTCTTCAGATTTTTGGATTTTCAGTTCATTTTTACACACTGGCACACCATAGGGGTAGTAGAGATGGTTTGTTGATATGAAAATAATGACTACTATGCTTTAACTTTCTTAGAATATAGCTATGCCCTCTGAAAATCATCTGCATACATCAGCCTTGAGGCCTTTTACAAGTACTAATAGTATCACTGGAGCTGCTTCCCACAAAGCCAGCATGGCTTGGTGAGCTAGGCAGAACATTTACATATTTAAATCCCAGTCACTAGAATATGCCTGTGTGTCATTCTGTGAGGTCCTTAACCTTACTGAGATTCATCTGTAACATGAGCCTGACGAATGTCATTAATTAAGGCACTGAGAGTAACATGCTCTATGATATATGAGTCATAGAAGATGCATTTACCAATGTGTATGTTGCTTGTTAAACTGTATATGTGAAAATTCTGAAAGTATAGATGCTCGGTGGTAAGCAGAACTTTTGAGGCAAGTATTATGGGGATTAATTTTCCAGAGAGGATCAGAACAAATTTTCTCTTTTTTCATTTCCCCAAAATCCTACTAGTACATTTCTTTAACTTATCTATCATGTTACCAAATGATCCTTTAGAGCTGAGAAAAAGCTCTAGAATTTGCAAACATCTTTATAAAACACCCTTGAGAGCCCAACATTTGACATTAAATAGGGTGGGATTTCTCTAAATGTTAGCTAATAATTGATTTATAATATTTTCTTCTTTTAAAATCAGAATCATGCGAAACAAATATACATTTCCAAAGTACCTATATAAAACATATTTGTGATGTGGATATATGGATGTATATTGCACATACGAAAACGTCATTAGTACAGCTCTCATTGTGAGAGACTATAATATAGTTCAGTGAGAGATATTTTATTTTTGATTGCAAGGTTAATTTAAAAAAAAACCCTCTGGGGGCTTCCCTGGTGGTGCAATGGTTGAGAGTCGGCCTGCCGATGCAGGGGACGTGGGTTCATGCCCTGGTCTGGGAGGATCCCCCATGCCGCGGAGCGGCTGCGCCCGTGAGCCATGGCCGCTGAGCCTGCGCGTCTGGAGCCTGTGCTCCATAGCGGAAGAGGCCGCAACAGTGAGAGGTCCGCGTACCTCAAAAAAAAAAAAATACACACACAAAAAACCCTCTAAAGTCTTATTTCAGTAAGAACATCAAAACTGTCATAAATAAATTATAATATTGGAATTCCAATATAATAAATAGGGCAGTTCACACCTCTGTCGGTTTTGGTCTCATTAGAAGTCAATAAGGCAGTAGTGTGTTCATTTTTGTTACAAAATCCATCTTTACGACCAAAAAATATGGGAAACTTTTTTTAATACTTAGATTCTGCATAACACAGAATATAGTGAACTAAAGCAATAAAAACTACTTGTTTGTCCCCTTGATTTTTATAACCCTATTTGACAACATCTTACAAAAAGGTTTTCTTTCCCTTCACAAAACAGAGTAATATAATGTAAAAAAAAAAAATGAGAAGCATATGCTGAATGGTCAAACTCACAACCCTACCAAAATATCCATTTTGCTATTTTACCCATTCATCTCATTTAAAGGGAGTTGGAAAGCCACACCTCAAACTCACACAATTCAACAATTCCCTTAAAGAAAATTAGGGTCAAATTATCGTACAAGAAATAATAAAGAGGTATAAATTGTTCAGAACCTGTTATTATAAAATAACCCAAAGATCATGCAAATATAGTCCTTCTAAGTCCTTTTCATGTCATTTGTGATTCAAGAGATGTATTTTGTCCTGGCCTTTCAATAGGATATCAGTGCACTTTTGTCTTCTCCCCATGAGCTGCCAAGCAGTTTCACAGATCAGAACATCTATCCCCTGTTAGGAGTATTAAATGTCACTGTCTGTTTATCCTATGGAAAATGAAGTATATGTTAGTGGGGCTGTCATGCCATATGTATAAACAGTTCACCTTGCACTTCGTTTCAGTAGAGAGAGACTGACGTTTGATGTTTTTTTAACTCTCCTTGTTTTCTCCAGTGAATATTATAGGCCAGCACCACAGTAATCCATCCTTTCTCACTGACAATACTGAATTTACATAATGCATTCAAGAAAATGCATTGATCTACAGTGATGCCCTCTTTCTGGAATAATGCTCAGGCCCTGAAGAGTGGTAGGAGTTTTTTCTCTAACCTGAGGTATCAGTAAATGCATCAGACTTGGGAATGGTTCACATGTATTGTCACTAAAACTGAACATAATCATTTGCCTTGCTGGGTTCTCATTTTACAGTTATATATATAGACTACAAGATGCCGATCTACAGTTGATGACTCTGCCAGATACAATAATACCATTGCATTGGTGTTATGTCCACAATATCTAAGCAATTTAAGTTGTTCATATGTAAACTGAGATTCAAAAATGTTAAGTAACTTCCCTGTAGTATATAGTTATTAAATAGAAGGGCTGATATTTAAAGGCTGATTTGTCACACTCTATCCTAGTCCTTTTCTCATCACATCATACTACATTTTAACAGTGAGTTTCCTGTAATATTTGTATAAATATTTTATATATTGATGCAGCCCTTTTTTTTGGTTGCCATTCATTTTTATCAACTACTGCAAATTGCTTAGCCTAGCAAGTCTTCCATGATCTGCATCTCATCTATCTCTCCATGCTCATTTCTCCACTTGCCCCTCAATCTCAATGCTTTAAACAATCCAAATAATTTAAAGTTCACTTAATGAGTCACTCATCTTCCTTGCTGGTTTATATACTACTTTGTTTTCAATGTCCACTTTAAAGCACTTCTCATTTTTCAACCCACAGCTCAAGAGTCAATTCCTTTTACAATGCTCCCATGACCCTCCCCCAGGTAGAATTGAACACTATATGCTATATGGACCCCTGTCATAGCAGCTAAAATAAACTCAGAGATTCTTTCCTCAGCTGTGTCCAGCCTACTATCAAGCCCATCAAAGGCATTCTTCATTTCTGTTTCAGTGTTTTTTGATCTCTAATGTTTCTTATCCATTCCATCGCTTTGCTTACATTGACCATCGGTTCTTGCATGCTGTTTCTGATTTATTCATTAGAGTCCTTAGTTTATTAATCATAGTTGTTTTAAATTACTAGTCAGACAATTCCAACATTCCTGCCATGTCTGGCTCTGATGCTTGCTCTGTTGCTTTGCACTGTGCTTTTTGCCTTTTAGTATGCTTTGTCACTTTTTTCTTGATAGCGGGGCATGATATATTGGGTAAGAGGAACTGCTGTAAATAGACCTTTATTAACATGGTGATAAGGTATAGGGGAAAGGAGAAGTGTTCTGTAGTCCTATGACTAGGTCTCAAATTTTTAGTGAGCACATGCCTCTGGACTGTGAACTTCACAAATGTTACTCAGCTTTCCCACCCTACTTGGGAGTGACAAGATGGCTAAAGGGGTTGGCTTTGGGCATTTCCCTTGCTTCATTTAGAAGTCCATAGCAGCAAAGTTGGGTATTTCCCTTCCCCCAGGTTAGTTAGGCTCTGATAAGACCTCAGCAGGTTAAGCTCTGGTTAAATAGTTTCTCTTGAATACAGGTCTTGTTAAGAAGAACGGAGGGCTCTGGCATCTTTCAAAATGGTTCTTTTTCCCCTCTCCCTGCCAAAAGACCCAGGGGATTTTTCTCACTGAGAGAACTTGGTAGAGTTCCAGGGTGTAAACCTCAAAAACTATTGGGGCACCTCAATGACTGGGTCCCCCTGGAGTTTTTATCTCTCAGACTTGTTTGCATTGAGCATCCAGCAATTTTTCAATTACAGTTTAGGTTTTCCTACCCTGGCACTGGTTTTCATGGGGTCTTTCTTGTGGATTTCTGCGTTGATAAGTTGTTATTCACTGTTGCTATTTGCCTGTCTGTCTCTAAATTTGAGGGCATTGTTTGCCCTTCTTGCTGAAGGCAGACTAGGGTGATCAGATTAGAGCTTGGGGAATTTTTGCTAAAATTTAGCTATGCAAGCCTGAGGCCAATCCTAAGGGATAAGGCCAGATTGAGAAGAGGGCCTAGAGGAGCCTGACCAAAGTTTGGTCAAGGGGAGAGTCTTTGTTACTATTACAACAGTTATCACACTTAAATATCTTTTGAAAAAAATTTTGTATATCCCTCACTAGAATGGAAGCTTCAGGAAGGTAGAGATCATTCTGCATTTAATGTTGTATTCCTCACAAATGGCCCAATGCCTTGCACATAGTAGGCAATCAGTAAGTGTTGAATTGAAATTAACTTTTTAAGTACAGAGCATAAGGTAACTTTAAACTACTATGCTTTTAAATATAGCAGTAGTGTCAGGTATTCATTAGGATTTATACACTAGGATTCTACAGTCAAAAGATGAATCTTTCAAAGTACAAACTTTTGATTGAAATGTTTATATATATTTCATAATTATAAAAATGAGAATTATTTCATTTAATTGACTACTTGATCAATCATGAAAACTTTTAATATTGCTTTGTTTCAAATCATTAATTATCATAATAGAGAAAGATCTTGTTTGCATTGGAACTAGACATATATTTATAGGTATAGATGTATATGCATAGGACTAGGCAAATGTTCGTTATTTGCCAAATATATCAATATTCCAAGTTATCAAAATTTTATTTAATATGCTTTTGTAAAATTGCTATGCCCTTAGATGTTCCATGCAAATATTGATCAGTTAAGGATAATATCTACATGATTACAAAAAGTCTGATTAATTTGCTTTGTGGGAGAAAAGTCAAACATCCAGTTAATTCATTTTTTTAAATTTTTTAATTCATTGTTTTGTTAGTGTATAAAGGCATACTTCTTGTAGGTTTAAACTGCAATATATAACAAGCATTTGCGTAGAGTATAATGGTACTTCAGTAAATTGGACCATTATCTCAGATGTCCACAATTTAGCATGCCCTGAGAGTTTTCCTTTTCTCTCTTTTAAAATTACTTTTATGAAAGTATGCTCTTCAAAAGAGATAGTTTAGTTTGTCTTGAGTAAAATTAGTCCACCTACAAAAGTAACAAAGCATAACGCTAAATTGCAAAGTTTCTATAGCAAAGATGTTATCCTATTGGGACAGCATGTCATCACATATGGTATACCAAATTACCCACTCTTTACAGACACCTGTGGTTCACTAACAGAATGTGGTGGATTATCACTAAACATATAGACATTTGATAGTTTAAAACAAATCTGCTACATTATTGCAGTAAAGTTGTTTTTTTCCCTCAAAAATTCTGCTGCCTAGTTTGTTAAAAATAAATACCATGACACAAGAATGAAACTTCAGGTCCGTTTATTAGTTATATAGTTAGCCTTATAATGTACTAAGTCAATCAAACAATATAGTGATTATGAAACTGTTGCAAATTTTAAGTGTATTATATACTTATGTGATACATAGCACTTTAACCTAAAATGCTTAAAAGTGAAGATAACAATTATATACATAAAATGTAACCTTCAAATATGAAATGAATAAAATAAACCTGAAGCAGTGATTAAAATACCCAGTGGAAGATAAATTCCTTAACTTGAACAGAAGCAGCCTCTGCAAAACTGAATAGTTCTTTCATGTATATTGCACATCAGCAATAGATTAGATATCATAGCATAATTCAAAATATCTTGACTATATTCTAGAGATAACTTGGGGAGTGGAAAATATAGCATATTTTTTTCTGGGTAATTCTTTATAATCTTCCTGAAAAGAAGTCCACAGACACTTATATTGTTTTAGTGCCCCTCAAATTCTCCCTAAATGTACAAAATATCTCTTAATTGTTTCATTCTAGTTTCTTTTATACCTTATCTCCTTTCATTAAATCTAAATCACTTCAATACAATAATTTTTTTTTTAATTCAGAATTTAGAGGGTCTGCGAAACTTGTCTCAATATTTATGACTATTTACTTAGAGGAAAAATTTACTCATTATCAATATGATGCTAATTAATTAAGATTTATTTCTCTTTAGTGTAAACAAATAAATATAAAACAATCAAATATCTGATTCTATATCTATACAATTTTGGTAGTAATTTTTGCCCAGACATAAACTCTGGATTAAAAAAAAAAAAGAATAAAATAAATGAAAGTATCTCTCCCTTTGGAGTTTCTGAAAACCAGTGGATAGTTATTGCCATCACTATGAACAATGCACTTGAGAAATACCATCGAAGAAGGGCAATAAGTAATTCCAATCTTCCTCTGGCCTTTATAATGATAGTTCTGGTCATTGTAACGTGTATAATTTTCTTCAACTGTGAATCCAGCTCCTCACTGTATTTGCTTTGTAACACATTTTTAATGCAGCTAAAATGAATCTTTATAGAGGCTATTTATTTATGAAAATTTCTGTGGCTTAAAACTTTTCTTGTAATTGATATTCAGAATGAAAATTACACTGAAAATGTAATTAAGTTGTAAAATGTTTTAAAGAAGTTGCACTCCACTTTTTTATATGCTTATCCAAACAATTTACCTTTCAAGTGATTTTAATTCCAGGAATCAGGATCCCTTTGTAGATGTCTCTAATTAATAGTGTTTAATTTTGAAAAAAAAATACCTTAATCTGTGAAAAGCATGTGATTTGTTCCACCTTTTTATTTTCCTTTTTACAACATCAATTCCTATCCTCATCTGCAAAGGTCGAAAATGTAATGGAGAGGGTGAATATATTTCTGCTTGTTTTCCGTGGAGGAAAAGTGGCAAAAGCCTTTATTTCCCATCAGGACTGAGCTAAAGAGAGATCCTACAAACTGTCAGAAATAGTGCCAGAAACATGTAACAATATAGAGGCCTGAGAGATATAGGGATGATTTAGGCAGAAAATCGAGAACATAAACATGAGGTGGGATGGGGGACAGTTCTGAGCGTGCAAATCAGAGCAGCTTTTCAGCCGTTTCAGAATCGGACTTTTATAATGTCTTTGAATAACTTTGAATTGAGCGCTCCACATCAGAAAACATTCAATTGCAAAAAATGCCGTGTCAAAAATGTATTCCAAAACCAAACGTAAATGCCTTATGGATTATCCTTGCTACTGTCCTCTGCTGGGTCAGATTGGTGAGAGCTGACTCTAGTTCAGTTTCTTACAATGAGAAATACAGATCTTTAAGTGAGAAAAATTTTTTTAGACACTGACATTTTATTCATTTGAAATCAAAATGCCTGGCACAAATTTCTGCTGAATCATCTGGGTTTCCATGTGGATATTAAATATTTGATTTGCACCTAAAGAAAAACTTTCATGTTGTAAACTGATGTTTAACTGGTGTTGGAGTAGCAGTGAAGAGGCAGGGCTGCAACAACAGCCTTTACTGGAGGAAAGCATTGCTCTGTTATCATGATCCCAAAAGCCTGTGGATTCAAAAGAAACGAAAGGGGAAGAGACATTGCAAAAGAAACAAGAATTTTAACATTGAACCTCCAACACATATCAATCCTCTCAGAATGCATAACATTTTATGGATATTTTACAAATGATGTAAAGCTAAGTCTAACATAAAGCTCATTAAAATAAATCAACATAAGATTAAAATAACTAAAATGACAGCAAAATTTAAAACAGCATTTGGGACAGAAATTTAGCTGGAATTTTAATAGGTGCCTGAAAATGACTTTGTATATACAAATAAGTTGAAAGAGAACATATTTTTAAATTTCCTGAAGAACATCTAATTTTACTAAATATTAAGATCAAAACAATGAATGTTTAAAACTTTTTTTTTCTGACTCAATAGATTGTATATCACTGAAAAAGTAAAGAGTTTTGCCAAGATGAGACAGTGCCCATGTTTTCATATTGGCTCGAAAAACAAAAATATGTTTGGTGTTAGCCACTGCTCTGATTCTGCGATTATGTTAGACAAAAGTTGATGTATATATTGGAAAAAAACTTCACAGCTACCTATTTTTATTCACTTTCACAGCAATTTCCTAGGGAAACAAGACATATCAAAATTAAAACAGCAGCAAGGAAATCGTTTACTAAGGTGAAGCTGAGGAAAGCAAAAGTGACAGCAGTTGTAGAAAGCGGCAGTAGCTCTTGAAGTTAAGCTGCTCTGTCACATACCATCAACTGGACCATTATGTGGTTCAGGAGGGCTGTAATAAATTGTCAGATTTACTTCTTAGCTGAAATGATGGGATGGAAATTGCGCTGTGTATATGAGGGTTCGGTGGGGGTGGGGAGAATGAGTATATCAGATTTGCCCACATGTAAGACCTACAGTGATTGACAGTCTGGCACTAGACTTAGAGTTTCTTCAAATAAATTATAACTTGGGAATCTGGATATTGTGATTCTTTAAGGCCAAAAGTTCAGGTATAAAGAAAGTGCTATTAATAGTGACAAGAAATACTGTAATTACTTTTTTCTTTTTTGAGGCATATTCAGATTAGAATTCTGCAAAATGGTTTCTGTTTCAGATTCTACTTTTCTTTTAGATAAGTATTATTTGAGAGCAGTCTACATACTTACTGATTACAGCTTCCTAGTCATTTGTTATAAGAGCTAATATTGTCTCAGTAATATTTTTCTTGTTTATTTATTCTGCATTTCAAGAAAGGCAACAATGGTATATGGGGAAAAACATGGGGCTGGCTGGGACTTAGGTGACCTGGTTTCTATTCTAGATCCTAGTATATAGGAGATGCTTAATAGTTGTTAGTTTCCATCCTCACCCCTGGGTAAAGAATTGTTTGGCTAGACAAAGGTCAAATTTGTAATAACTTCTCTGTGCAACATAAGGAAACACTGCTAGGAAAAATATTAATTATTGATCTTTGAGATAAACCTGCAAATTTTCTTATTAAGTCATATTCTCATTTGAGCCTTACAATATCTCTCCCTTTTTTTGAGACTCACAATGAAATATGCCATGATTTAAAATAGAGATTTAGCCAGAATCTCACTTCAAAAATTAAAGGATATTTAATAATGAAACAATACGTTTTCTTTTCAGATATCTTAATTTGTAATGTAATTGCCGTTCTTGTGTGAAAGTAAACATGAAGTATTGAACTTGAAGGTGGGTGAAATTAAATAATTTCTTGCTTCAAAACAAACCTAAAGCTTTTTTTTTTTTTGGAGAATAATTGTTTTACAATGGTGTTAGTTTCTGCTTTATAACAAAGTGAATCAATTATACATATACATATATTCCCATATCTCCTCCCTCTTACATCTCCCTCCCTTCCCCCCTCCCTATCCCACGCATCCAGGTGGTCAAAAAGCACCGAGATTATCTCCCTGTGCTATGCTGCTGCTTCCCACTAGCTATCTATTTTACGTTTGGTAGTGTATATATGTCCATGCCACTCTCTCACTTTATTACAGCTTACCCTCCCCCTCCACATATTCTCAAGTCCATTCTCTAGTAGGTCTGTGTCTTTATTCCCGTCCTGCCCCTAGGTTCTTCACGACATTTCATTGTTTATTAGATTCCATATATATATGTTAGCATATGGTATTTGTCTTTCTCTTTCTGACTTACTTCACTCTGTATGACAGACTCTAGGTCCATCCACCTCACTACAAATAACTCCATTTCGTTTCTTTTGATGGCTGAGTAATATTGCATTGTATATATGTGCCACATCTTCTTTATCCATTCATCCGATGATGGACACTTAGGTTGTTTCCATGTCCTGGCTATTGTAAATAGAGCTGCAATGAATATTTTGGTATATGACTCTTTTTGAATTATGGTTTTCTCAGCGTATATGCCCAGTAGTGGGATTGCTGGGTCATATGGTAGATCTATTTGCAGTTTTTAAGGAACCTCCATACTGTTCTCCATAGTGGCTAAACCAATTCACATTCCCACCAGCAGTGCAAGAGTGTTCCCTTTTCTCCACACACTCTCCAGCATTTATTATTTCTAGATTTTTTGATGATGGCCATTCTGACCAGTGTGAGATGATATCTCATTGCAGTTTTGAATTGCATTTCTCTAATAATTAATGATGTTGAGCATTCTTTCATGTGTTTGTTGGCAGTCTGTATATCTTCTTTGGAGGAATGTCTATTTACGTCTTCTGCCCATTTTTGGATTGGGTTGTTTGTTTTTTTTGTTATTGAGCTACATGAGCTGCTTATAAATTTTGGAGATTAATCCTTTGTCAGATGCTTCATTTGCAAATATTTTCTCCCATTCTAAGGGTTGTCTTTTGGTCTTGTTTATGGTTTCCTTTGCTGTGCAAAAGCTTTGAAATTTTGTTAGGTCCCATTTGTTTATTTTTGTTTTTATTTCCATTTCTCTAGGAGATGGGTCAAAAAGAATCCTGCTGTGATTTATGTCATAGAGTGTTCTGACTATATTTTCCTCTAAGAGTTTGATAGTTTCTGCCTTTACATTTAGGTCTTTAATCCATTTTGAGTTTATTTTTGTGTATGGTGTTAGGGAGTGTTCTATTCTCATTCTTTTACATGTACCTGTCCATTTTTCCCAGCACCAATTATTGAAGAGGCTGTCCTTCCTCCACTGTACATTGCTGCCTCCTTTATCAAAGATAAGGTGACCATATATGTGTGGGATTATCTCTGGGCATTCTATCCTGTTCCATTGATCTATATTTCTGTTTTTGTGCCAGTACCATACTGTCTTGATTACTGTAGCTTTATAGTACAGTCTGAAGTCAGGGAGCCTGATTCCTCTAGCTCTGTTTTCTGTTCTCAAGATTGCTTTGACTATTCGGGGTCTTTTGTGTTTCCATAAAAATTGAGAAATATTTTGTTCTAGTTCTGTGAAAAATGCAAGTGGTGGTTTGATAGGGATTGCATTGAATCTGTAGATTGCTTTGGGTAGTAGAGTCATTTTCACAATGTTGATTCTTCCAATCCAAGAACATGGTATATCTCTCCATCTATTAGCATAATCTTTAATTTCTTTCAGCAGTGTCTTATAATTCTCTGCATACAGGTCTTTTGCCTCCTTAGGTAGGTTTATTCCTAGATATTTAATTTTTTGATGAAATGGTAAATGGGAGTGTTTTCTTGATTTCACTTTCAGATTTTTCATCATTAGTGTATAGGAATGCCAGAGACTTCTGTTCATTAATTTTGTATCCCTCTACTTTACCAAATTCATTGATTAGCTCTAGTAGTTTCCTGGTAGCCTCTTTAGGATTCTCCATGTAGAGTATCATGTCATCTACAAACAGTGATAGCTTTACTTCTTCTTTTCCTATTTGGATTACATTTATTTTCTTTTCTTCTCTGATTGCTGTGGCTAAAACTTCCAAGACTATGTTGAATAAGAGTGGTGAGAGTGGGCAACCTTGTCTTGTTCCTGATCTTAGTGGAAATGCTTTCAATTTTTCACCATTGAAGGCGATGTTGGCTGTGGGTTTGTCATATATGGTCTTTATTATGTTGAGGAAAGTTCCCTCTATGCCTACTTTCTCCAGGGTTTTTATCATAAATGGGTGTTGAATTTTGTCGAAAGCTTTCTCTGCATCTATTGAGATGATAACATGGTTTTTCTCCTTCAATCTGTTAATATGGTATATCACGTTGATTGATTTGTGTATATTGAAGAATCCTTGCATTCCTGGAATAAACCCCACTTGATCATGGTGTATGATCCTTTTAATGTGCTGTTGGATTCTGTTTGCTAGTATTTTGTTGAGGATTTTTGCATCTATGTTCATCAGTGATATTGGCCTGTAGTTTTCTTTCTTTGTGACATCCTTGTCTGATTTTGGTATCAGGGTGATGGTGGCCTTGTAGCATGAATTTGGGAGTGTTCCTCCCTCTGCTATATTTTGGAAGAGTTTGAGAAGGATAGGTGTTAACTCTTTTCTAAATGTTTGATAGAATTCGCCTCTGAAGCCATCTGGTCCTGGGCTTTTGTTTGTTGGAAATATTTAATCACAGTTTCAATTTCAGGGCTTGTGATTGGTCTGTTCATATTTTCTATTTCATTCTGATTCAGTCTTGGCAGTTTGTGCATTTCTAGGAATTTGTCCATTTCTTCCAGGTAGTCCATTTTACTGGCATAGAGTTGCTTGTAGTAATCTCTCATGATCTTTTGTATTTCTTCAGTGCCAGTTGTTACCTCTCCTTCATTTCTAATTCTATTGATTTGAGTCTTCTCCCTTTTATTCGTGGTGAGTCTGGCTAATGTTTTATCAAATTTGTTTATTTTCTCAAAGAACCAGCTTTTAGTTTTATTGATCTTTGCTATCGTTTCCTTCATTTCTTTTTCATTTAATTATGATCTGATCTTTATGATTTCTTTCCTTCTGCTAACTTTGGGTTTTTTTTTTTGTTGTTGTTCTTCTTTCTCTAATTGCTTTCGGTGCAAGGTTAGGTTGTTTATTCGAGATTTTTCCTGTTTCTTAAGGTAGGATTGTATTGCTATAAACTTACCTCTTAAAACTGCTTTTGCTGCATCCCATAGGTTTTGGGTCGTCGTGTCTAAATTGTCATTTGTTTCTAGGTATTTTTTTATTTCCTCTTTGATTTCTTCAGTGATCATTTCGTTATTAAGTAGTGTGTTGTTTAGCCTCCATGTGTTTGTATTTTTTACAGATCTTTTCCTTTAATTGATATCTAGTATCATAGCATTGTGGTCAGAAAAGATACTTGAGACAATTTCAATTTTCTTAAATTTACCAAGGCTTGATTTGTGACCCACGATATGATCTATCCTAGAGAATGTTCCATGAGCACTTGAGAAAAATGTGTATTCTGTTGTTTCTGGATGGAATGTCCTATAAATTTCAATTAACTCCATCTTGTTTAATGTATCATTTAAAGCTTGTGTTTCCTTATTTATTTTCATTCTGGATGATCTGTACATTGGTGAAAGTGGGGTGTTAATGTCCCCTACTATGAATGTGTTACTGTCGATTTCCCCTTTTATGGCTGTTAGTAGTTGCCTTATGTATTGAGGTGCTCCTGTGTTGGGTGCATAAATATTTACAATTGTTATATCTTCTTCTTGGATCAACCCCTTGATCTTTACATAGTGTCCTTCTTTGTCTCTTGTAATAGTCTTTATTGTAAAGTCTATTTTGTCTGATATGAGAATTGCTACTCTAGCTTTCTTCTGGTTTCCATTTGCATGGAAGATATTTTTCCATCCCTTTACTTTCAGTCTGTATGTGTCCTTAGGTCTGAAGTGGGTCTCTTGTGGACAGCATTTATATGGGTCTTGTTTTTGTATCCATTCAGCCAGTCTGTGTCTTTTGGTGGGAGCATTTAATCCGTTTACATTTAAGGTCATTATCGATATGTATGTTCCTATTCCCATTTTCTTAATTGTTTTCGGTTTGTTATTTTAGGTCTTTTCCTTCTCTTTTGTTTCTTTCCTAGAGAAGTTCCTTTAGCATTCGTTGTAAACCTGGTTTCGTGGTGCTGAACTCTCTCAGCTTTTGCTTGTCTCTAAAGGTTTTAATTTCTCCATCAAATCTGAATGAGATCCTTGCTGGGTAGAGTGATCTTGGTTGCAGGTTTTTCAACTTCATCACTTTAAACATGTCCTGCCAGTCCCTTCTGGCTTGAAGAGTTTCTGTGGAAATATCAGCTGTTAACCTATGGGGATTCCCTTTTGTGTTATTTGTTGTTTTTCCCTTGCTGCTTTTAATATGTTTTCTTTGTATTTAATTTTTGATAGTTTGATTAGTATTTATCTTGGCGTGTTTCTCCTTGGATTTATCCTGTATGCGACTCTCTGTGCTTCCTTGACTTGATTAACTATTTCTTTTCCCATATTAGGGAAGTTTTCAACTATAGTCTCTTCAAATATTTTCTCATTCCTTTTTTCTCTTCTTCTTCTGGAACACCTATAATTCGAATGTTGGTGCATTTAATGTTGTCCCAGTGGTCTCTGAGACTGTCCTCAGTTCTTTTCGTTCTTTTGTCTTTATTCTGCTTTGCAGTAGTAATTTCCACTATTTTATCTTCTGGGTCACTTATCCGTTCTTCTGCCTCAGTTATTCTGCTATGGATCCCATCTAGAATATTTTTAATTTCATTTATTGTGCTGTTAATTGTTGCTTGTTTCATCTTTAGTTCTTCTAGGTCCTTGTTAATTCTATTTCCAAGGTTTTGGGTCATCTTTACTGTCATTATTCTGAATTCTTTTTTCAGATAGACTGCCTATTTCCTCTTCATTTGTTAGGTCTTGTGGGTTCTTATCTTGCTCCTTCATCTGCTGAGTGTTTTTCTGTCTTCTCATTTTGCTCATCTTACTGTGTTTGGGGTCTCCTTTTTGCAGGCTGCAGGTTCGTAGTTCCCATTGTTTTTGGTGTCTGTCCCCAGTGACTAAAGTGGGTTCAGTGGGTTGTGTAGTCTTCCTGGTGGAGGGGACTAGTGCCTGTGTTCTGGTGGATGAGGCTGGATCTTGTCTTTCTGGTGGGCCGGTCCATGTCTGGTGGTGTGTTTTTCAGCCTCTCTGCTAGTGGGTGGGGTTGTGTTCTTGTCTTGCTAGTTGTTTGGCATAGGGTGTCCAGCACTGTACCTTGCTGGTCATTGAGTGAAGCTGGGTGCTGGTGTTTAGATGGAGATCTCTGGGAGATGTTCGTCATTTGCTGTTATGTGGAGCTGGGTGGTCTCTTGTGGACCAGTGTCCTGAAGTTGGCTCTCCCACCTCAGAGGCACAGAGCTGACTCCTGGCTGCAGCACCAAGAGCCTTTCATCCACCCGGCTCAGAATAAAAGGGAGAAAAAGTAGAAAGAAAGAAAGAAAGATAGAAATGAAGGAAGGAAGGAAGGAAGGAAGGGGGAAGGAGGGAAGGAAGGACGGGAGGGAGGGAGAAAGGAAGAAAGGGAGGAAGCAAAGCAGGAGGGAAGGAGGGAAGGAAGGGAGGGAGGGAGGGAGGAAGGAAGGAAGAAAGAAAGCAAGGAAGGAAGGAGGGAAGGAGGAAAGAAGGGAGGGAGGGAGGGAGGAAGGAAGGAAGAAAGGGAGGAAGGAGGGGAGGGAGGGTGGGAGGAAGAAAGAAAGAAAGCAAGGAAGGAGGAAAGGAGGGAAGGAAGGAAGCAAGGAAGGAAGGGAGGGAAGGAGGGAGGGAGGAAGGAAGGAAGAAAGGGAGGAAGCAAGGAAGGAGGGAAGGAGGGAAGGAAGGAAGGGAGGGAGGGAGGGAAGAAGGAAGAAAGGAAGGAAGAAAGAAAGGAAAGAAGAAAGAAAGAGGATAAAATAGAATAATGTTAGATAAAATGAAATAAGTTTATTAAAATAAAAATTAATTATTAAGGTAGAAATTTTTTTAAAAAGTTAAAAAAAATACTGACAGATAAAACCCTAGGACAAATGGTGAAAGCAAAGCTATACAGACAAAATCTCACACAGAAGAATACACATACACACTCATAAAAAGAGGAAAAGGGGAAAAAAATAATAAATCTTATTCTCAAAGTCCACCTCCTCAATTTGGGATGATTCGTTGTCTATTCATGTAGTCCACAGATGCAAGGTACAGCAAGTTGATTGTGGGGATTTTATCCACTGCTCCTGAGGCTGCTGGGAGAGATTTCCCTTTCTCTTCTTTGTTCGCACAGCTCCCAGGGCTCAGCTTTGGATTCGGCCCCGTCTCTGCGTGTAGGTCGCCGGAGGGCGTATGTTCTTCGCTCAGACAGGACGGAGTTAAAGGAGCAGCTGACTCGGGCGCTCTGGCTCACTCAGACCGGGGTGAGGGAGGGGCACGGAGTGCGGGGCGAGCCTGCGGTGGCAGAGGCCGGCGGGACGTTGCACCAGCCTGAGGCGCGCTGTGCGTTCTCCCGGGGAAGCCGTCCCTGGATCACGGGACCCTGGCGTTGGTGGGCTGCACAGGCTCCGGTAGGGGAGGTGTGGAGAGTGACCTGTGCTCGCACACAGGCTTCTTGGTGGCGTCAGCAGCAGCCCTAGTGTCTCAGGACACTCTCTGCCATCCGCGCTGGCAGCCGCGGCTCACACCCGTCTCTGGAGCTCCTTCAAGCAGAGCTCCCAATCCCCTCTCCTCGTGCACTAGGAAGCAAAGAGGGAAGAAAAAGTCTCTTGCCTCTTCGGCAGGTCCAGACTTTTCCCGGACTCCCTCCCTGCTAGCCGTGGTGCACTAACCCCCTGCAGGCTGTGTTCACTCCGCCAACCCCAGTCCTGTCCCTGCGCTCCGACCGAAACCTGATCCTCAGCTCTCAGCCCAGCCCGCCCCGGTGGGGGAGCAGACAAGCCTCTCAGACTGGTGAGTGCTGGTCGGCGCCGATCCTCTGTGCAGGAATCTCTCCGCTTTGCCCTTTGTGCCCCTGTGGCTGCGCTCTCCTCCGAGACTACGAAGCTTCTCTGCTCCGCCACCCGCAGTCTCCGCCCGCGAAGGGGCTTCTAGTGTGTGGAAACCTTTCCTGCTTCACAGCTCCCTCTGACTGGTGCCGGTCCCGTCCCTATCCTTCTGTCTCTGTTTTTTCGTTTGCCCTACCCAGGTACGTGGGGAGTTTCTTGCCTTTGGGGAGGTCTGAGTTCTTCTGCCAGCGTTCAGTAGGTGTTCTGTAGGAGTTTTTCCACGTATAGATGTATTTCTGGTGTATCTGTGGGGAGGAAGGTAATCTCCGCTTCTTACTCTTCCGCCATCTTCTCTCCCTCCTCCTAAATCTTGATATAATTGGAATTTATAACTTACTGATGACAACCTTGAAATATTTAATTAATAGGAACCACCGCCAGGCTATAACATCTTGTCTACAGAGTTGTTCTCATTCGGTTACTTTATTTCATTCCTTTAGTGATAGTGAACGAAGCCTGTTTTCCCCTGTTCCTGAATAACAACTTGGCAATAAGATAAACACTTGAGCAGTATCAGCATGGTTGAAAGAATTAAATAAAAGGGCAACAATCTTGCAAATGCCAGTTTCTGAATCTTTTAAATTAGTTCTCAGTATAAATTTGGGGAAAGGGTTTTGTGTGAATTATTCTGATATAATAATCACCTCGTTTCTACTTTGCTTAACCATGGAAATGCAACTTGAGGGCATTTAGCGTATTACTGACAATTTTCAAGGCACTAAATTGTCCTGAAGAGGCCTTGAAAAGCTAACTATGCTGTGAGAGCAACCTAACTTATCACCCTGGAGTGATTCAGGTATTAAGGTGAATCTGACTAAATATTCTTTTTTTTTTTTTTCTTTTTTGTGTGGTACACGGGCCTCTCACTGTTGTGGCCTCTCCCGTTGCGGAGCACAGGCTCCGGACGCGCAGTCTCAGTGGCCATGGTTCACGGGCCCAGCCGCTCCATGGCATGTGGGATCTTCCCGGACTGGGGCACGAACCCATGTCCCCTGAATCGGCAGGCGGACTCTCAACCACTGCGCCACCAGGGAAGCCCTGACTAAATATTCTTAACAATGCCTCCCTGGATTAACAGACTGTATCTTGTGCAGTTCTGGAAGTTGCAAGTTCTCTTAATAGAACTCTTCTGCTTGTGCCTTTTATAAGATTGTTAAGAAATTCAGTTCATATTATCCTAACTCATCTCTTGATTTTTAAGTACAGCTTCCCCCAAAACATCAGATTCACTCTGCTTTTCAATTACTGTGCATGAAAGGTATTCTTAAATTATGGAAATCTATTCTCAGGCTTTCAATTATCTTAAGTGTTTATCTCTAAGAAGTGCACATTTAGCAATACCTTTTAAAGATGCTGAATGTTCAGACCACAGACAGCAAGGTGGAATGTGCTGAGAGGTTCTGCAGGCCAGTTTTCCCAGATGCAATTTAGGAGTAGAAAAGTAAGGCCTGTAGTGATTCCAGTTTCTCACTGGATGCTGTGTCTTTGCATGTGTCCAATACACATTCCTGTGCTATCTCTTTGGGAGAGATGAGCATACCTGAAAATTGCTACTGTCTGTGAGCCAGGTCTGAAAGGCATTCTTATGGCAACTGTGTGATTCTAGGAATTCTAGTAACTCTCCTGACCCCAGGCAGAGACAGTTGCAGAGCATCGTTAGAACATATTGCTGGCAGTAATTTAGATCAAAAGGGATAACAGAGATTGTTAAAATTCAAAATCCCATTCTTTGGTAGTAAGGAGGCAAATAGGCAACATTAAAAATAGACAACATTAAGCTGGAAAGGGGAGTGCAGCTTTGGAAGAGGGAGTCTGGGTTTGAATATTGTATTCATTAGTTATTAACCTAATATGTTTCAGCTGTAAAATGGATGTGATTATATCGACCTTAATGCAATATAACGTGTTTTTTAACAAACACTAAGCACGGTGTGTGTAACAGAGTGTCTTCCAAATTTACTGTATCTATCGTTGTTATTGTTACTTTTAGCATTATTTGTCCATGGAGAGACAAAACAAGGCACAGAGAAGTTAACTGAACTAGATGAGTCTGAAACCTGGTCTTAATTCAGTGCATTTCTGCCTTGAAGCATCTTAGTGACAGAGAATAGAGGCAGGATAAGATTTTCCTGTATTTTCTAAGAAATAATTTGAAGCAGCATAAAAAAAACCCTGAAACTCCATATTGTGTTCTTTGCTTCTTGAGTGTGTACATAGTGGAATCAAAAGCTTTCAAGGAACCTCCACACTCCTAGAAGATGAGGGGGTGCATAAGATTATGACAGGTCCAGCTTCTTGATGGTAAACTTAGCAGAAATCCAGTAAGGCCTTTATCTATGGCATCACATAGTAATGTCTGTTGCTTGTCTGTGCTTGTCTTTAAGGGTATTCCTTGAAATATGGATCATTATAAAATGTTGCTGTGGGGAAACTCTTCCCTGAGTATGTATTACTTGGTATTAAAGCAATGGATTACAAATCAGAACCTTTAGAAGCCTCATCATCCATGAAACTGATTTCACATACCATCTGCTAGGTGAAGGACATCCTAACATAATGGTCTATTTCTCTGAAGCATCAACACATTCACGCAGATACCTGTCCATTTACCAGTGCTTTGGAAGGCAAAAAATATTACTTTTTCATTGTGGCTCATTGAATTGAATCAGTGCTTTCTCTTATGAAGGAAAGAGAGACACATCAGTGGAAAATGCAAAAGCCTTTGATGACTACAACACTTCCAAGATTAGTAGATGGTAGTTAGCATATTAATACTGGGAACTATTTTGGGGTTAAATATAATTATATTGAATTCATCAGAATACTCTTCCTCCTGTTACAACATTTTTAGAGAACCAGCTAAAGTGTCTTGAGGAGACTGGGTTTTTGAAATATGGAATTAAGATGAGTTTCTCCTGAGAACTAAATTATTTAACTAGGATGAAATTACTGGAGGAATGTTTAAAGGAAGATACGCTAAAGAAAGGAAAATGTTTAATTAAAGCCATAGTTAGTATCTTTGTAACTACAGGCCATAAAACTGAGCCATCATCTCACAGTGGGTGTACAGAGTGCTGAAGTACAATGGGAAAGTGATTTTTGTGGTAGATTTATTAAATCAAATGATTTTGGATTATTTTGAAATATGAGCTTGAAAATTTAACACAAAGTGGAAGACAGCACTGAGCAGTGGTTAAGACCATGGCTCTGCAGTCAGACTACTGAATTTTATTCTTAGCTCTACAATTGCTAGCTGTGTGGTCTTGGACAAGTGACTTAACTGTGCCTCAGGCTTCTCATCTGTCAAATGGAGATAATATTAGTACCTACTTCATGGAAATGCTTTGCAGATTAAATGAAAGATGATGTGTATAACGTGTATAGAAAAATGCCTGGCATATATCAAGTCTTCAATATGTTTCAGCTATGAGAATTAATTAATAGAGATAGAATGACTTAAAGCAGTTAGGATGGTGCTTATTCAGTATGTTGTCTCTTTTATGAAATATAGTGTATTCTCATGCTTACTATTGTTAAAATACAAAGTGGAGACAAAGGTGAATGCATTTTTTTTTGTTTTTTTGGTTTTCTTTGCTGTACGCGGGCCTCTCACTGTTGTGGCCTCTCCCATTGCGAAGCACAATCTCCGGACGCGCAGGCTCAGCGGCCATGGCTCACTGGCCCAGCTGCTCCGCGGCATGTGGGATCTTCCCGGACAGGGGCACGAACCCGTGTCCCCTGCATCGGCAGGCGGACTCTCAACCACTGCGCCACCAGGGAAGCCCGTGAATGCATTTTTTTAATCACACGTGTACACATACCCTGTGCAACTTGAGTAACTTCAAGTTTTGCCTCTTCTTTCTAAAAAAAACAAGGGAAAATTGCTTCTTTACTGAGAATAGAAAGGTTTTCTTATTAAGAAAGTAGCAGCCTTTATAGTGTGAAAATATGAAAAATGTTACTATCAAAAATAATGAAATTTGGTAATAAAGGGAGAAATGAAGTTTATGGAATTGATAAAAAAATAAATCATAGTGAGGAATTCCTTTATATTTTGCACTACACAAAAATAAGAATATTAGAAATATGGCCACCACATAATGTGACATTTCATAAGGTTTTCATGACCATAAAAAATTTCAATATGTGATTATTTTATCTGTTGAAGACCTTAAACACTCAGACTTGAAATGAAGATTACACCTCTGAAGATTCACTAATTTTCACATTTTTATTCCCATCATTTCAACTTTTCAATTCGAAAAGTACTTTTTTCCTTTTATATTCTTATTTTCATAAGGTTCTTCATGTTGATTTTTTTAATGTTTAATCTTTGCTTTTACAGATTCTTTGAAGTAATATTTACATACCATAAAATTCATGCATTTTAAGTGTACAAGTCAAGGACTTTTAGCAAATTTACAGAGTTGTGCAATCATCACCACAATGCAATTGTAGAACATTTTCATCACCCTATAAAAGATTCTTTGTGCCCATCCTTAACTCCAGGCAATCACTAATCTACTTTCTGTCTCTATTGTCCTATTTTTTAATATAAATGGCTTTTAATGTAAATGGAATCATACAACATGTGGTCTGGCTTGTTTCACTTAGTGTAAAATTTTCAAGGTTCATCCATATTAGAGCATGTATCAGTACTTCATTCTTTTATATGGATGAATAATATCTCATTGTATGGAAATACTGCCTCTTGTTTTTCCATTTATCAGCTGATGGGCATTTGGCTTGTTTCCACTTTTTGGCTATTATGAGTAATGCTGATATAAACATTCATATATAAGTTTCTATGTGGATATATGTTTTCATTTATATTGGGTATATGCCTAGGATTGGAATTGCTGGGTCATATGGTAACAATTTGGTTAGCATTTCAGGGAACTGCCCAGCTGTTTTTTAAAGAAGCTGCACCATTTTACATTCCCACTAGCACGTTGCAATTAATGAGCCTAAATAAGATCAGATAAGATTTATTGCTATCCTATTTACAATAGCCAGGACATGGAAGCAACCTTAGTGTCCACTGACAGATAAATGGATAAAGAAAATGTGGCACACATATACAATGGAATATTTCTCAGCCATAAAAAGAAACAAAATGGAGTTATTTGTAGTGAGGTGCATGAACCTAGAGTCTTTCATGCAGAGTGAAGTAAGTCAGAAAGGGAAAAACAAATACTGTATGCTAACACATATATATGGAAACTAAAAAAAAAGATGGTTTTGAAAAACCTAGGGGCAGGACAGGAATAAAGACACAGATGTAGAGAATGGACCTGAGGACACAGGGAGGGTGAAGGGTAAGCTGGGATGAAGTGAGAGAGTGGCATGGACATATACACACTACCAAATGTAAAATAGATAGCTAGTGGGAAGCAGCTGCATAGCACAGGGAGATCAGCTCGGTGCTTTGTGGCCACCTAGAGGGATGGGTTAGGGAGGGTGGGAGGGAGATGCAAGAGGGAGGGGATATGGGGATATAAGTATACGTATAGCTGATTCACTTTGTTATACAGCAGAAACTAACATCACAATGTAATGCAATTATACTCCAATAAAGATGTTAAAATAAAATAAAAGAAAAGAATGATCATCAGAGTGACAGGATGTGATGGAACCATCTGAGTTGGTGGACCCAGTGAGCCAGAGACTAATTCAAACTGTACTTCTAGTTATGGACAGACATAACTAAATGTCCTTTGTTGTTTGTTTGTTTGCCTTCATTGAAGCTAGTTTCAGTAGTGTTTCTATTACTTATAACTGAATAATAAAGCTGTTGAGGTATTTATCAATGGATAATTAGATGATAGTCCTATAAGCAGGATAAAAGAAGCAAAGACACCGAAGTAAAAAACCAAACCAAAACAAACAAAAAACATGGAGTGTGTTCAGGAAATAGAATCAAGACCAAGATCACAGTCCTCAAGGAGAACCAAGGAGTAATTCTACTTCTCTGACCATCTAATAGTAATTAGTATCCTCCAGGTCTGTATCTTCCCCTTGTATCTCACTAGCACTTGGAACAATGTCTTGAGTGTGTGAGGAACTTAATATATGACTGCTGAATGTATGGATTCTAGAAATAATAATGTAATACTTAGATAAATGTTGGTTTATAAGCCTATTTTCACATTCTTGTTTCTGGGCGCTAGGATGGAAAAAGTAACAACAAAAATACAAAGGCTTTATAATTAAACAGATATGAATTTATATACTGCCCCCTTAATTCACCAGTTTTGTGAACTTAGTTTCATTTGCCTCTTCTATAACCTGAGCACAAAAAATCTAGACTCAAAGGGTTGAGTCTAGTGTGGGTTTTATGAGATTATCTATATAAAATGCTTCTAGAAATATCTAGCTCAAAATAAGTATTCAAGAAAAGTCAGTTGAAGTTCTAGAATTCTTGAGAAGTGGTCTTCCCAATCCATTGGAAAAATAGTAATCCTCCTTATCAGATCTCTGTTAGGTGGCCTAACGTGACTCTGCTTAAATATATTCAGTACTGGGTAGACCCCTGCTTCCTGTTTCATGTTTGGACCACCAGAGGTGCATTCAGTGCTATCAAATCAGTTTGTGTTATAATTATTTAAGAAAATTTAGTTTAACAGTTTGAAGTGATAAATAAAATTAATACTTATAAGTCACTTTTGTCCTTCAAAATTGATTTTAATTCCTACCACAGGCATACTTTTATCTCATATGAAAAAGTAAATCTTCAAAGGACATTATCAAACCAATCTTATCAATTAATGGAAAATTCAGGCATTATGGCAAGTGTTTTCAGGAAAATGTGTGATGAACATATTTTTTCCTTGTTTACTAGTTTAGTCCTTATTTCTCACTATTTCATAATGAAGATCTTTGCAAACACCATAAATTAATAAATCAACAGTTCAATGTCCAATGTCCTAATGTGAATTTAAAGAAAAGGTAGTCAAATTGAAATCTCCTTATCTGGAGAAGTTATTCACCAGATTGAAAAGGGTGACAATTTTTCTGTACAATAACAAGAATAAGCCATTGGCTAAAGTAAACATATCATATTTACTTAACAAGAAAAACATTATGCATTTCTTAACAAGAGCTTGGATACATATGTCTGATATTTTCTATTTGGAAGTTCCTTTCATTGGCAAATATGTCTGGGGAGGCAACAGACCAAATGTAAGATAAATTTTTTTCTTGCAGTGCTATACTGCTCATCATTCAGTAACTGTGTATATATCCTGTTTAGTAAAGAGGAAAGACCCTTAGGCCTATATCTCCCTATAAATTTCTCTTTTGCCAAGTGAAGTCTTGATAATTTCACCAGCCTTGAAGCAAAATTAAAGAAGTGACTGATTAATATCTTCTTGGCTGTGTGAACATAATTCTCTCGATTGAATTGAAGGATTATTAATCCCTAGCAATCATGTTTGTGCCAACTTGACTGCTGAGCTCAAAATATTTCCAATCACAGGAGGCTGAAAAAGCATATGGATTTTAGAAAGGGAACACGGAGAAGATGGTGATTCTAAATGAAAAAGGAATAGTACTAAACAAAAATGTTGATATCACAAGTTTAGAAAATGAAAGATTCTGTGAAATGCCCTGGAACCCCCTGGGGAGATAAAGAAATAAAATTGGGATTTTTCAGCTTGATTAGAGTTTGATTTTAGAGGTTTTTCGTTGTTGTTGTTAACAGAGGTGGAACAGGAGGAGAATAGTATTTACATTTTAAGGGAGAAAAGCATTTTGAAAAATTTCTTATAGTTCACATAGTTTAACAACAAAAAACACTTTTTTAGTGCACAAGGCTGAGTTTAGTTTTAAAAAAATCCTGATAAGGGAAAGAAATTACTGAATCATATAATTAATCTATGGTTTAAATATGGGTTTAAACCATATTTAAATAGTTTAGAATTTAAATAGTTTAGAATTTCAAGTTTTATCAGTGTTTCCCTGTCCAAAGTATGGATTCGCATTGCATTTTTTAAACTTCCTTATTTACTGATGCTTATCGATTAGAAATGTTTCATTATGCACTTAAGTAAAACAAATTCTTATTACAGAGATAATAAAAGGGGAAAGCACATAAAAAATGAGATATTCTTCTACCTTTCTCATTAAAACTCACTGGTTTTTCTTTGTTTTTCTCCCTGCCTGCATCCCTTCAATCTTATGCTAAGATTTGATTGATCGGCCCTTTAGGAGAGATTGTTCTGAGGATTTACCTCCAGTCTTTGCCAAATTTTATTCTTTCTTTTTTTTTTTTTTCTTTTTCCATCACAAGAATATTATCCTACACAACACAGCATTTTCTGCCTCCTTGGCACCCTCTTTCTCCTTGCGTGGGCCAGTCAGAACTTCTTAGCTATCTCTTCTCATCTATGCATGGAAGGATTGCCCTCTGCACTCTGTCAAAATTCTCTTCCTCTAAGGAAACACTTATCTTAATAGGGATCAGTATCTGTCCTACAAGCACGCGGATTTTCCAACTCTTTTAATTTCCTCCTGTAATACAAAACAAAATACACAACAATATCAAAAAACAAATAAAAATTCAACAACAACCTAAACCATAAACACAACCATCTAAATATGAAGGTTCATTTCAGAAAATAGTAACTTTCTAACATTTGTCTTCTGTCATCCTCAGGACAGATTGAGAAGAAAGGGGCTGACTCTGCAATAGAAGTGCAAGATAAGGGGATCTAAATTAAGCCTGACTGATTGTTTCCTGACAATGATTCTTGCTGAATAAGAGAATGAGCTTTCGTAGAAGATTGTGAGAAAGTAAGCCTGGATTGATTTATGTGAGGTACAGTCCAGGCTAGGAATGAACTAAACAGTGTCTCAAACTACCCAAGATCTATTAACTATGTTTCCTATTGAGGGCAAATTGGAGCAATGATTCAACTATTTGAATTATTCAAACCCATCCTAGTCTCTGTCTATCCCATAACCTTTCTCCTCCCTGCTTTTATTCTGTTGTCCTTATATATTTTTTAAAAGTTTGAATATTTGAGAATGTGTGTGTCTGTGTGTTTGTGTGTGTGTATACACATATGTGTGTGCCAGATCTCAAAAGTGAATTGGAGCATCGCCAGAGATCTCTTTGAGGAGTAATTCAGACTCTTGAGAAAACTGTGGACAGTTATTCATAGCATCAGAATACCATCCTTTTTGTAAAGCAAGTAAATGTATAAACTTTCCTTAGCCTTTGTGATAATTCAAACATGAATTGCTTTATGTTTGATGGAAAAAAAGAAACTTTAAGATAAGAAAATTAATAATGTGAACTAACTTTCAAGGTAAATGCAGTACTCCATTTCCCTTGGAGTACTGCAAAGGA
>RJWK010017616.1:0-34161 GCA_004363435.1 Platanista minor | reverse complement strand
CGCAGGCTCAGCGGCCATGGCTCACGGGCCCAGCCGCTCCGCGGCACGTGGGATCCTCCCGGACCGGGGCACGAACCCGCGTCCCCTGCATCGGCAGGCGGACTCTCAACCACTGCGCCACCAGGGAAGCCCAGAAGCAGAGATATATTAGCAAACATTCCCCTCAAAACTCAAGCCGACCATGTGCCCAAATCTAAAGGTCAAGGTGAAGGTCAAAGAAGAAGCCCTCTCCATGCCTTGAGCTGAAGGCTGAGCCTGGGCTGCAGACCTGCCCCCACTCATTCCCCTGCTCCCTTTGGCAGCACAGTAGAGGACAGGGACCACTGACTTCTTTATCTTGGTAAAGTCAGCCCCGAACGGAAGGCCTGGCACACTGGAATGCACTCGGCAAATTGCTTATTGCCTCACAGGTAGGTGAAAGGGAAATACATGTAGGTCAGTCCTAGAAAAAGTAGAACTCCAGCCAAATTCTGCTCTTCAAACTGGCAAATTATGTGTACATACAACCATACACAGAGTCACAGAACACACTGACCACAGCAACAATCCACAAAAAATGCTGGCTCCTGCAAGGGTAGGGGGCGCAGTGGGGGAAGCGAGGAAGGGGAATTAATCCTGGTGAACCACCAACACCAGGCAGGTGTTGAATTTCCCAGGCAGGACTTGGGAACCTAGCAGGTAGAGGTAGGGGAGTCTTCACTCTGTGTCACAGTCCTTTGCCAAAGTGAGGGGCCGTGAGCTTGTCTACTCTCCAAGGGGCTGACCCTTGCCTCGCTTCCTAGGAAGAAATCATTTTCAAATTGAGATAATGCTTTGTGGACTTCTCCTCTTAGCAAAACTCTTCCCTTTATGTCACTGAAGCTTTTTCCAGATGATATGTTTTTGATACTGAAATAGCAAGGCAGAGAGTCTAACTGAGCAATGCCTCATTTATCCAGCACCATTAGGCAAGGAATGAGGTATTTCTGCACAAAAAGGGCACTTTCAGAAAGCTGTCTTTTAAACTTTTTGATGGAAAGCCTTCTAAAAGTATGTCCTTTACTACATTCACAGAACACTGAATATAAATTCAACCTTCTGGGGGACGAATCAGAGTCATTACAAAAATCAGGAATATAGAATTTCTTAGAAATTCGTGTTTAGGACTATTTGCCTACCTAGCTAAATGCTCCCAAATTTCTGCGCTTTCATTTCTGTTTCAGATTGACTTATAATGTTTCTTCTCTCTCTCAGGATAGGAGCAGTCCCTCTTTCCTACGAAGTAACTTTGTCTTTGTCCTCTTTTAGTGTGCTGCTTTTAAGGTGCTATGAGTTAGGAGTTCAAATGACTGAGTCTATGAGGATTAGAAACTCAGCAGAAGGGACACACTTGCTGCTCTTCCCTGTCTCCCTCCCTCCATCTGGGTCTGGTACCCATCAAGGGACATCCTCCCACCCCTGTGTCTGCCACTATTATGGGCCTTAGTAGATGATCTGTTCTGTCTCCCCTCACTTGACAATAACCTAATTAGGAGGGACTGTGGGGACTGTGATGTATTTTCTCTGTACCCTCAAAGCCTAGCCCAGGGCCCGGCGTGAGAAGCGTTTGCTTAGTGAGTCTGTGAATGTGACAAAACGAAGGTGAGCTGGCTGTGCTCAGGGTCTGAGACCTCTTGCGGTGGAGTAAAGGTCACAGGGTTTAGAGCAGGGGCTTCGTGACATTGTTTACACAACTCACAGGCCCTTTAAGCTTCTGAATTTAGCTTTGTTCCAGAGAGCTGAGGCTTCTAAGACACAGCCACAAACAGTATATTACATCTAATTTTCCTTTTAAAATTGCACTTTGTGATAGCAATGTTTAAATCCATTCAAAACATCAACTAGGGGTCCCTAGCAGCTCTGTCACCAGAAAAAGTGAAAGTTAGTGGGCACTCATCCATTTGAAAGAGTCTCCACATGGGAAAGCAATTAAGGGCCTCCCAGGCATCTTACTCTCCCTCCAGCACATCCCAAGACACCTCTAAATGCAGGGCTCAAGAGGAGTGGACGCAGCTCCTGCTTTCCAACCTGCAGCCTCCCTTGGAATGCTATAAAAGCTGGCCACGTTTCAGGAGCTACCTCTGCATCTCTCAAAGGGGTGGATGGTGGGGAGGTGGGCATTTTGTTCTAGTCCAGCTCCAGAATGTTTTCAAACATCAACACCCTGCCCTGAAGAAGAGCCACCCTAACCCCAGGGCCACGGTGGAATCTCAGGACACCCCGGCTCCTCCGAGGTGACCAGGAACTGCTGCTCCCTCCCAAGGAGCCCAGGCTCGAGGGCAGCCCTCACCATGAAGGCAGACGAGCGAGAATGGGGACACAACACAAGCTGGTGGCAAGCTAGGCAAGCCCCACCCCCCCCCCCCGCCCCCAATGGCAGCACAAAAGATGGAGTCACAAAACACTACGGATGAGAGGCTCAGCCTCGTGCACCAGCCAAAACGCTGAGGGAGCTTCAACAGGCAGAAAATAAGCCGAAATGACCCGTGGGAAGCCTGGAGGCGGTCAGGAGAGCCCCTGGTGAAGCAAGTGATGGAGTCGGCACTGAGCCAGAAGCAATGGAATGGCCCCGCCTGGAGATACAGATCAGATCATCTTACGCTTCTCCTGGGCCGACAGCCCCGTGCTGACTTCTTCAGCACTTTGTAAAGCACGTTGATCAAAGGTTCATTATTTTTTATCTGTTCCAAACAAAAAGGCAAATACAACAAATCGTAACAGGTAAGACAACAAATGACATTTGAAGGAGCCAGAATTTGGGGAACTGGCAAGGGGAAACCTTAACGAGGATGCGTGCTGTGCAGTTCAAATGAGTGTGTCTCACAGTCTGGTTATGAGGCTTCCCAGCCGGTGGACCTTTCCAGACTTCAGTTCCCTCATCCGTAAGTGGGGGATCATAAGCACTGCCTGAAGGATCTTCGTGCAGGCTAGTTTACGTGAGAGTGCTTATTTCAGTGCCCATGTCCTTCCTGGTTCTGCCACAGAAGGCAAGAGGGGACTGCTTCTTCCTCTGTCCTCCCCCCATCACGTATTGTAAGATACTGAATCTGTAGTTTAGAGTGGAGCCATGCATTAGTCTCAGCCCCACCCACCTTTGGTCCCTCAGACCCTCGCCTCCACACCTAAACCACTATGTCTTACCCATGATGCCAAATGCTTCCAGCTCCTTTGAGAAGGAACTGTCCCCACCCACTAAGACACTGGATCTCAACCCTGCCTCCACCACTGAGATCACCCAGGGGCTTTAAAAGACTGATGCCTGAGTCCCACTCCAAGAAAACTTGGATGTAATTGGTCTGGGGTGGGGCCTCGGCAATGGAATTCTTAAAAGCCCTCCTGGGTGAGTCTGATGTGCAGCCAGGAGTGGGAATCACTCCACTAAAAAATGGTTCTCACACTTGAGCATGCTTCAGAATCATCTGGAGGGCTGTGAATACACAGACTTGCTGGGCCCCACCTCCAAAGGTTCTCACTAAGCAGCTCTGGGGTCGGAGCCAAGATTGCTTATTTCTAACAAAGCCCCAGGAATTGCTGACACTGTTCATTGGGGATCACACTTTGAGGACCATTGCTTTTAAACCATGTTTCTCAGCCATACCTACACATTAGAACACCTAGGGAGTGTCTTTCTTTCTTGAAGAGTAATACCTGAGTATTGCCAATTAAATCAGAGTCTCTAAGGGGTAAGACCCAAGCATCCATATTCATTGCTCTAGTTCACGACCAGCGTTAACAATCTCTTTTCAGAACAAAAGACCTCCACGTACTGTGCACAAGAATCACCCCAGAGCTCGATTTTAAAAACACAGAATTCTGGGCATCATTTCCAGTGGTTCTAATTCAACAGAACCCTCCAGATCTGCAATTTTTTATCAAGCTCCCAGATCATTCTGCGATAGATGGTGTTCCAGACCATGACTTAAGAACTCTGCTCCAGAAGCTAACTGGAAACAGACTCTGAACAGAGAAGCCTAGATCTCAGGCTCTTGTCAGGAAAAGTCCAGAGGCCAGGCACCTGGAGCCACTAATGACGCCCCTCACTAGGGACAAGAGCCCCTTTGGGGCTGACTTCAATCTGCTCCACCTAAAAGGCACCACCTGTGTGGTTGCAGGTGCCCTCCCCCCCACCTCACTTTTACCAGCTGTGCTTCCCAGATGCATAAAAACAATTCAAGCCATAAACAACAGCGAACCTTGATACCCCCTCTTCACACCTGGTTCCGGTGTAGGGTTCTGAAGAGCAGAACATTAATGCCAGAAATACAACTCAGTGAATGCAACTTCAGGGCAGATGCGGTACATGGCACACGGAAGAAAGGAGGCAGGTGTGAAGTTAGTCACAGGGTTCGAATCTCAGCTGCATACCTTTGCAGAAGTTACCTCTCTGATACACGGGTTCCTGATTAGTAAGGTGGGGATAATAATTCTTATTTGCTCAAAGGGGCTGAGAGGATTAAGTGAGATAATGAACAACAGGTGCCCCAAAACTGCCAGGCAAGAACAGATGCTTAATCAGCGTGAAATCCTTTCCACCCTGGCACTGCCAAGTAAAATGCCAGGAAAGTAAACATTTCCAAAGAGAACACTAACTCAGAGCATCTTCTAAGAGAGTGGAGTCTGCTTTTATTTGCTCATTTGGCACCCCAGCAGGAATGCTCACTTCAGGAGACCAAGCTCCACAACGTGTGGGCAAACACCACCAACGGGTTCTGGAACCCAAGCATCAGCTGATGGAGGCGGAGGGGACATGGGCTCTGGATCCTTAAGCCTGTGGCCTTTGGGACAGGGACACGGGGGGACCCTGTGCCAACCTGGTGGGGGCAGGGAGACCATCCTTCTCCAGAGAGGCTTACCTCTCCCCACAAGGACCCAGGAGGGACCTCTCACAAGAAGCTGGTCACAGCGGGGCCGTGCTCGGCGCCATCTCCATGCCCAGGCTGGGCTACACCTCCCATTCAATTGTGTCTTCCGAGGCCCTCGTCTCAGGGACCCCCACTGGGCTCGCGGCAGCTCATCTTGTCTAGCACGTCACAGGATTTCAAGAGTCAACAGGCTTGAGGGTTCTCCTGACCCGGTCACTCATCCCACTCAGTGCTCACCTGGCCTCAGCTGCACCCCAGTGACGGGGAGGTCACTGTGACCTGTGGTGGCCCTTTTAGAGAAGGCTTTTTTTCTACTCAACTAAAACCTGTCTACTTGTAGCTGTGATCCACTTGTCTTAATGGCCCCTCAGAGCCACAGAAGACACATGGTAACATTTTAGAGCTTTATAGACTGTCTCTATGTCTCGCCTGCATCGCCCTTTCCTCCTTCAACCATCCACACTGTAGCTGTGCTGCCTGCTGCCGCGTCTCTTGTTTCTGCCCAGTCTGATTTCCATTAGGGAATCCTCCACACCCTTCACTCCACAGGGAGGCTCGGCTGGGATGAAGCCAACCTGAGTGTGCAAGTGGCCACCTTTCTTCCCTGGCCATGTGGAAAGTAGAACAGTTGGTGGCATGGCCTGAGCTCCTGGAACACAAGCCCTGGCTACCTGAACCAGTATATTCCCCTTGTGGCTCAGCAGGCTGATTTGGGTTTCGGATACCTGCCAACAAAAGCATCCCGCCTAATACACTCCTCAGCCACAGTTCTTGCAGCCCCTCATCACCTCTCCTTTGATTCCAGCCCTTCCCTCGTCTGGATCCTGAAGTGAAACATCCATCTGGGAACTCTACACCCCAGCTGGGTCTGAGCAGAGCAGGCCCACTGTCGCCCTGATTTGGAGGGAGGCCTGTCTCTTGGAGGGAGGCCAAGATGATGTCAGCCTTTCTGAATGATGACTCACACACAACACAAACCCCAGCATCTTTTCCCACCCATGTTGCTGGTAAGCCAAGTGTCTCTCACCTGCTGGTTCTGTTACTGGGGGACTGGTTCTCTAAGAGGAGCTTAGCCGACTGGAGTAGCAGCTATAAGACCAGGGAAATTCTGGTATCAACACAGCTGTTCTTCAAGATAAACAGTGACAACTTCCAATCACCAGTTAATGTTTTGGTCACATACGGCTCCTAGCTGGTGAAACACCCCAAGGATGCAACCTTGTCTCTATCACAGCATAAACATTTCCTGGCAGAAGGACCCCAGTTCAGCTCCATAAAAATCTTAATACCTTTGGGTCCACAGACAGTAGTAGAAGCAGCATTGTAAGAGCGGCCAGGAGGCCGGGTGATTAAGAGCATCAGCTTCAGAGTCAGCGCTGCTCCCAAGTACTGGCTCCCCCGTAACTACTAACATGGCCTTGGGAGAGTCATTTACTTCTTTGAGCCTCGGTTAGTGAAAAAAAGATAACACCACCTCCCTAATAGGGCTACTGCCGCGGGTACATAATTTAACAGAAGTAAAACATGGTGACTGACACACATTTTACCCTCTATTGTTATTCCACTTCTGTTGGCAGTCAGGACACAGACTCCTGGCTCTACTCTGCTATCCTATGCCTCAGTTTTTCTCTCTCTCTCTAAATCCCTTTTATTGAGCTCAAGTTCTATAGTCTTTAAATAAAACCAACCTGAGCTGGATCTTCTCTCCAGGACCAACTGTGAGGTCGGCTATCTCACACAAACAGGAATCAGAAGACAGCTATTTCCTGTTACTCTGGCTCAGGCACTTTATTAAGTTCCCTCGCACCGTGCACCAAGCACTCTGAAGAGTGTTTTGTGGTACACCTGTGCTGCTGTGAGCCACGCCTCTCCCACAGGCCTAGCTACATCGTGGATGCTCTACAAATACTTCTGTGTCAACTGCATGGCCCCGGGCATGGTGAGGCTAGGGAACAGGGACATGGGGTACACAGGGCAGGTGGAGGCCGGGGGCTGCTCCAGGTCAGATGGGGGAGGTGGGCATGGTGGAAGGACCTACCCAGGTTCAGAGTGCAGGAGGGAGGGCTGGGCTGCACATCTGGCCCACACCACCACGTCTGGGCACTGAGGCCTGACTACCGTACTCACTCACTCATGCTCTACGTGACCTGACTACCACGTAAGCTAGAAAACGTCCTGGTTTTGAGAGAACCCTCCTTGTTTTGCTCATGTCTGAGCAAAACACCTTCCTTCCTAAAGCCTAGAAAGCCTCACTGCACCTTCCTTCCTAAAGCCTAGAAAGACTCCGGAACCTGGACAATCTGCCCCCACTTTTCCAGCCACACCACCCTCACCCTGGCTCTCCCTGGCTCCCACAGTTCCCTTCCCTTTAACGTCAACCAACCTAAACCCTTGGCTCTTCAAGGCTCCAGACACACGCCACCTCCTCCAGAAGCCTTCCCAGCACTGCAGCCACAGTCATCCTCACTATCTCGGCTCCGAGCACTGGGCCAGACAAATCTTTATACGCTCATTGCAAAAAAGTCTGTGTTATTTCAGGACACTTTCTTTCCCCGCCCCAGAACATCTGGAAGTTTCTCAAGGCCAGAGAGCCTTGATTTTTCTCTTCCATTCCCCCCTAGCTTCTCCAGAGCTGGATATAGCACAAGTGCTCATTACCAGATACATTAACTGAGGGATTCCTAATCAAAGGTCTTGATCTTGCCTCAGAGTGGGGAGGCCCCTCCTCTGCTGCCTTAGGACCTAATGTTCATACCCTTGCTTCTACAAGGCTGGATGACAATCCCAAGTTTTAAAAATATCTCAAGCCAGGTACACTGGGGACCGAGGGAGGCATGCCCCCCGCCGCAGTCACCTGGGTGTCCTCCCGAAGGGCCCTCTGCCTGCCCTCGCACACCCGCAGTTAATTAAAGGTCACATTCCTTCAGTCTAAGTCATGGCTCAGGCATAAGAAGTGCTTTTCACAGTGGGAGCTTACAGAGAGCTGTGGGAACAGAACAATAGCGGCTCTCTTCCAGGCAGAATGCCTCTCGCTTCTCTAGCAGCTTTCCCAGCTCTGTCTGTGCTGTGGAGGCTGATTTGGAGCCTGAACTTCATCACCTACAGGGAGGGGCCCGACGTTCATCTCCTAAACACGGTTGGGAGGGATGGAAGACTCCAGTACCCCTCAGAGCCACATGATTCCATGTGGCACTTGCTCCCCCCACTACAAAACCAGACAATCCACCAAACTGCTTGTGCCTGAAAACACACATCAGTGGCACCCTGTGAACCAAACCCATCCCCGCCCCACTGGAGGCTCTGAAGAAGCAACTGGTTATTATTTGGAGGAACCTTGTGGTTCTACCCAAGGACAGGAAGAAAGCAAGATCTCGTGCCCTCATTCTGTAAGCCAGAGAGCTTACAGCAGAATTCACAAGAAACTGAGAAGAGCCCAGAGTCTGAGGCTACAAGAAATAAGACTCTTCTAAAAGGTACAAACTTCCAGTTATAAAATAAATAAATCATGAGGATGTAATGTACAGCATAGTGACTATAGTTAACAATACTGTACTGTATATTTGAATGCTGCTAAGAGAGTAAATCTTAAAAGTTCTCATCATAAGGAAAAAAAAAATTCGTAACCAAGAATGGTGATGGAGGTTAATCAGATTTGTGATCATTTCCCAATATATACAAATATCATTATGTTGTACACCTGGAACTAATACAATGTTATATGTCACTTATACACAATTTAAAAATGAAATTTCCCAAAGCCACAGCAACCAAAGAAAAAAATCAAAAACCCCAAAACAAAAAAATCCCCCTTCTGATTCAGCCAGGAGACATCTTCATTTGAAACCCAGATTCGTAAGACCTGCAAGGCCTTTGGCTTTGGGGCTGGTCTCCAATGAGGCTGACACTCTCAGAAAGGTGAGTGTCCCAGGAAAGCAAGACCCCTGAGGCCACTCACCTTTAGGTCCAGGTACTCCAGGTCTTTCTTCAGCTGGAGGTAGGTATCGTCAGCCTTCAAATGAAGCAGAGAGAGAAAAAAGCCAGTTATGAACACCAAAGGTGTCCACAACTCAGGGCTTTACATGTGACTCATTTACACCTGTGCAGCTTCGGGGACAAGAGACCACAGCAGACCAACACATCCAGGCCACAGAGGAAGCACAAATGTCTCGGTGCAGCTCAGAGCTCTCTCAGCATGGTGGATCTCACAGGTCTACCATGTGGGGAAAGCCAGCTTGTTCCCCCCCATTGGCTGGGGACAGTTTGATGAGGAGGAAGGGAGACAGCACACATCCCACCAGAGGACCAGGACAGCAGAGCAGCTGAGGCGGAGGCGAGCTCCCGAGACAGAACTAGAGAGGTCTACCTGGAAGAGGACATGCCACGCTCCAAACCTTTGCACTGGGCCACTTCACATGCATGAAGGAAAATGACCCCCTGATGGGTGTGGATGGATGCCTGGAAGAGGCATGGAGATGACCTAGGTGACTCAGGGAGGTTCCCTTTTGACCTTGGGTTCTAGAACGATAAGCACCAGTAGCTGCAGAAAGTTTCCTGGAAGTTTTGGCTCCGTTTGCTGAGCATGGAGCCAAGGTGGCTGGGTCAGGAGCTAGAGAAGGAAGGTCCAGGCAGACCTGTCTGCTTGTGTCATCTCTGACAGTCTGTTGAGTTCTTCAGTATAATTACCAGAAACAGTGAGAATAAGGAAAAGACCCTTTGATTTCCTAGAACTTGTGCTTCCTATGTAACGGACCACAGAAGCTAACTGTGAGGGAGAGGGGCTACGAAAGCTTAAGCAAAAGAGTCCGGGCACTTTCTCAGCCAACTAAGAGGCCTCTCAGCAAGCCAAAGCAAGCCAGGGCTAGGAAGGTGGTCCGAGTTTAGAGCTCTGATGTAAAACAAACAAAAATAAATAATGCAAAATGTTCAGGCAGTGCTTTTAAAGCATGAGAAGGCCTGAAGGACCACTGCCGGGGACACCAGTGGTTTGCAAGATCTTATTTCTGTCCCTAAACTGTCTCCTTACCCATCCCTACTTCCTCAATCAGCCCAGTCCCGCAGTAAGAGGGACAGAGCAATGTTATTAAAAATCACCCAGATTCACAAATTAGGATTTTTGCACATGCTCCCTTATATTCATTCTTCCAAATACATTTTATTTCCTGTATCTCTCAGGTCCCACTAAAATAGGGCAGGTAAGGATAGTGACAATTCCCTCAGCCTCCTCATCTGTCCTCTGCCTACTTCTGTGCAGCTCGGGGGACCAGGCTCGTGTGGACCAGCATCTTCTTTAAGATGCTTGGGATGCCCAGGAGAACGACTGTCTGGCTACTCCTTGAGGAGCTTGCCTGCAACCCCTCATGTCTTGGAAACACTTTAGAACACTGTGCCAGACAGGACCTGGAATCTGGCTCCAGCCTGCAGGCCACCAGCTGAGGGATCCTGGGCAAGTCACTTTCCCACCTGTCCTACCTAACCTCTCCCAGGCTGCTGTGAAGTTCACTGGGATAAGGGGTGTGAAGATGCTCTGACAGTCAGCAGGGCACAGTCCAGATGAGAGGGCACCATGCCTTCTCCCTCCAGGCTGACACACACCTCTCAGCATCCCAAGGAGTACCCAAGGTGGCAACAAGGATGACAGCTAGCACAGCCCTTGGACATGACCACACACCAGCCTGGCAGTCATTACTCACAGGCAGAGAAGCCACAGTTCAGGTCCCTCACACCACATGCAGCCTCCTCCCCAGCAACGGGGGTGTGGGCCCCATGACGGCTGAACAGTGTCTGGCAGTAGCATCCAGAAGCAAACAGGCAGGAACAAGGGAGAGAGCCAGATAGCAGGACAGACTAGAGCACGGGCACGAGGGAGCACGGGCCAGCATGTCACTCCCCTGTCCCCGGGGTGGCCCCCAGCCCTGAGAGAGCCCATCAGCGCTGACCTGGCAGGTGGGAAAGGTCAGCTCGTGCTGCAGTAACTGGCCGATGGCGAAATTTCGCACCCTGGCCAACTTGGCCTGGTGCCGCCGTAACCGGGTGAGAAGCAGTGAGAGCTCCTCCAGCTGCAGGTGTGTAGACACATCATGAGGAAATTAGCCACCGCAGGAGCACGACGCTATAATTACTCTTCACCCCGGTGCCGGCACAGCATTGATGTGACACCATTAAGTAATTATTGCATTAATTCTGTCATTAGGACAAGTAAAGGCACCGGCAGAAAAGGTGCTGCAGGAAGTAGTTTTTATCAGGAAACAGCCACCAGCAGTGCAACCTCACCCAGACTTGAGTTTTGAAGACAGTGAACTAATCAAAGCAAAGACCAGGAAGAAAGGAGAGGAGCTAACCGGAGAAAAAGGCAGGTGGCTGGAAAATGCTGCAGAGAAAATGCTGCCCAAAAGAGAATAAACACCACATTCTCCTCCACTTCCCCCCCCCAGGCTCTTCCGCTGACCTCAGGAGGTCCCAATGCCAGCGGGATGGGCCTGAGCAAGTCATTCGACTTCTCTGAGTCTCCGTTTCCTCATCTCTCTAAAATGGGGATTGCATCTGACTAGCTCAGGGGAGAACTCTGATGAGATTAGCCCTTTGAAAGCTGGATAAGATCAGTCACCTTGAGGGGGACAGAAGGTACTGCTTACCGATTTTCCATGTAAACTGGGAGCACTGACAGTGTGGGTCATGTAACCCATGGAGGGCATGGAGCGTCGGTCCACATGAGAGGAGTTCTGCAGGAGGGGAGACATGAAGTCACACCAAGAGCCGGGCGTGGAGCGGCCGTGGAGAGGCCAGAGCCTCTGCCACTCACTATCAGGGCAGCCAAGCCACATGGCACGGCACCTCTCTCAGCCTCCGACTCTTCATCTGTCAAATTGGGATACGCATCTTTCTCACCAGGTTATGACAATGACAAACTGTGAGAGCCCCGCCAGATTTAAAACTTAAGTCAGGTTATTATAAATAACTGAACTAGTTAATAAACACAGACATCTTTCACTGCCTTCCAAGCTGCAAGGAAGCAGACTTCTAGTTGTGTGACCGTGTGCAGGGAACTTCATCCCTTAATGCCTAAGAGTTCTCACATGTGAAACGGGCACACGGGTATCCCCTGCTTTACAAAAGCTCGCTTTATGTCACTTTGATTTTACAAAAGACCTACCTTTAGCACCTGTTTTTGATAACCAAAATCCAAAGGGGATTTTCACTTTCACAGAAAATGTAATTGCCTCTTCGCTTTATGCCGCTTGGCTTTACTAAAGGTTTCAGAGGAACACTCTGCCTTCAGATAGCGGGGGAAACCTGAAATAACAGCACCTACCTCATAGGGGTGTTGTAAGAATTAAAGCCTTTAGCGCTACACCCAGCACTACGTAAAGTGTTACCTGTCGTTATCCTACATTGCTCAAGTTTGTGTTCTAACCATGTGAGGCTCCTAACGCCCTAATGCTGGGCCCCAGCAGCCTGGCAGGGCCTCCGGAGTCTCACCTTGGTGGTGTGGCCCCATGCCTTCCTGGGAGAACCGCTCAGCGAGATGTCCACACTCCTTCTCTGGTCCGGTGGCTTCACACTGACCCTCTCTGCTGGTGTGTGTGGCCGCCGGGGTGGGAAGGCCCTCAGGGGTCCCGGGGGAGGGATGTCCGAGGGAGATGGAGGCACAGAGATGGAGCGGGGCACCTCTAGCATGCTCCTGCTCCGGCCCTGGTCGGTGAACTCTGGGGAGCCGGCACAGATGGGCGCCGTGGGGCTGCCGTGCCGGAACTGCTGGCGCTGCTGCCACTCGTAGAGCTGCCACACGGTGCCGTCCCGGTGTGCCCGGCGCTCCTCACTCGACATCTTCAGGTGGCTGGCGCGGTCCTGCGCGTACTTGTAGTCACTCGGCAGGTTGCGGGGAGGGGGTGAAGAGCCCCCTGAGGGGTGTCGGCTGCTCTTGGGAAGAGTCTGGTAGTTTTCTGGGAAGGACAGGGATTGGCTGGGACCCTGGCGAGGAAGGGTCTGGTCCAGGGGCAGGCTGAGGAGAAAGGAGAGGACAGGTAAGAGGACCAGCAAGGGGTCTGCTGGGCTTCTGGAAACACAGCTAGGCAAAGCCACAAAGCCAGGCATGTGAGGGAGCCCTGTACGAACCCCAAAGAACAATCAACGCAGACACCCAGGACTTCAGTCACTTCTTCCCTTTGCAGAGGATTCCTAAACCACTTCATCCATCAACCTTGGAGTGTCAACCCCCCTACCAGGCCGACTTGGCTGCCCCACTTCAAGTGCAGCATGATTAAACCTGCTTCTCTCTCTCTTGCCATCAGTCAGCTCTTCCATCAGGTGTGCACATCTCTAGGCGATCCCTCACGATTCTCCCGGTCACTAAGATGTTCCCCAGCACCAAGTCCTGGAGGTTCTTAAAGGAAGTGGCTGGCATCAGTTCCTTTCTTTCCCTATTACTTTAATCCAGATCCTGATTAACTACCTCCACCCAGACAACTCTGAGACCTTCCTATCTAGTTTCCATGCTGTACAGAATCAGCTGCTTGGATCTAATCACTCCTGTGCTCCAAAACCATCAATGGCTCCCTAATGCTTACGAAATAAAATCTAACCCCCTTCTCCTGATACTCACAGCTCTCCAGCACCTGACCTCAACCCACCTTCCCTTCCTGCTGTTTTCTCACTGCTCCTCCTACCCAGGCCAGGATGAAATTCGGGCAAGTTGGCCGTCAGGGGTCCAACATTTAAGGAGGCACCCCCCTCTCAGGTGCACCCCTGCACTTGCTGGAGCCTGAGTGTGAGGGTCTCACCCTAATCTTGCCTGGCCTCCTACACACTTGGACAACTTTCTGCAGCAGAAAAAGCAGAGGAAGTCTGACCTAGGGCTGAATCCACTGGCTGTGTGACCTTAGGCAGCTTACCTGACTGCTCTGAGCCTCAGCTTCCTTACCTATAACACGAGGACAGAACTACCTGTCTCCTAAGGCTGCCCTGAAGAATAAATGAGACAGGAAGAGAACACAGGCTCCTTGCCTGATACCCAGGCGGTACCTTCACCAGTGGGTGCTCCCTTCCCACTTCTCTCTCCTTATTCTCATAATACTGTTCCTCCTTCCCCTACCTGTATGGGCTCACCTTGCCCTATCACCAAGTCTCACTCATTCTCCAGGACACTGTTCCATGCCTCTTTCACAGAGGCCTTCTGCAATGCCACAGCCCTCAGGGCTCCTGCCCTGCTCTGACCTAGTTACTGTACAGTCTGCAACTTTTCCAAGGTCCTGTATTGATGTAACCTTTCCCTACTCGTAAGCCGTCTCTTCCCCAGCCAAGCTGTAAATCCTTGCGGGGCAGCAACTGTGTCTTACGTTCTGCGGTGTTGTCCGCAGTCTGAGAAAGTGCTGACACATAACCAGCCCTTCAACAAATACTCCGGCACACAAAAGCTGGATAGGATGGTGAAAACTACTACCGACCAGCCATCTTATTTTCTGAAAGAAAAATTCAGCAAGGGCCAACTACAGTTTTATTAAGCTTTAACAGTCTAACCTGAGAGGCAGCAGGATGTAAAATGGACAGGTTCTGGAGTCAGGCCTGGGCTGGAATCCTGACTCTGCCTTTATCTATCACTTTTATCTAACAAATCTTTATACAGCGGTGCTCACCAGACCTTGTTCTAAGCTCGAAGTGTAGTCCAGCAGCATCAGCACCACCTGGGAGCTTGTCAGAAATGCAGGTTATCAGGCCCCACCTGAAATCAGGAACCCTGGGGGTGGGGCCCAGCCACCTGTGATTTAACAAGCCCTCCAGCTGGTTGATGTTTGAGAAGTGCTGTTCTAATTGTTTATAAACTCATTGTATCACTCTCCTTACTGTAAAATGGGGCTACTAAGAACCATTTAATAGATTGTTGTGAGGATTAAAAGTAGTTGTCATTCAAAAAATGGTGGCTTTCTTCTCCCTTTTTATCGTTATCTTTGCAATTACGGGAGGTAATTTTAAGATCTCTTCAGCTTGCCCAGCTTGTCTCCTTGCCACCAGGTGGCAGGGTTTGCTATGGATTTCCCAGAGTCAGAGGGGAATGTGTCTCTGAGGAAGGGGCAGTGCCTGAACCCTCAAACAGAAGTGGTGGCAATGGCAGAAACCAGGCTGGGGGCTTTCCCCGGGGAGTTCATGACTTTACTATAACCATTGCTCACTCTGCCTGAAGCAAAATGCAAACGATGCAAAGCATGTCCCAGCCATGCTCACTCTATACACCCCTTCAGTCTGGCTCTGCAGCCCACTCCCCATGCCTGCCTGTAGCGTTCAGATGGTCAGAGCCCACCACCGCCAGGGCAGTGCCCCCAAAGCCCTCAGCTTATCCTCTAGCCTGTGCCCTCTGCTTATGCACTGCTGGCCATCCCCTCCAGAGCTGGCCATTTGGGGGTGACCCCAAAGACCCCAGTGCAATGGTGAGTCCTGGTGCCAGAGGCCAAACCACAGTAACCAACAGATGGTGGAGGGCGGGACACGGGAGGTAGGGTTGTAAGATGAGGCAGAGGTCACCCTGGAGCAGGCAGAAATGCTCAGAGCAGCTCTGTCCTAAGAGCACATCCATTTGCTGGCCCCCAACCCCAGCTTTATCCAAAAGAAGCCTCGAGGTCTCCTGCCCTCAAATCCCGCTCTGTGCCACGGGGGGCTCCCTTTCCAAAAGGCACCTATATATTCTGAGATAGCCCCTATAAAATGGTCATATCGAAACGTGAAATCAAGTTTTATAACCAATTACTTATGCAGCAGGCAGTCCTCACCTGAGCTTTCCACATCGGTTGTGCAGGACTTCCACGTGTTACTCTGTTCCTCGTGGTAATGTTTGCATCCCTGACTCTACACCCACCCCTGCCATTTTATTTTACAAGGATGCATTACTTTAAACACCAGGGGAAAAAATGGAAGGCTAGAATTTCGAAACAACCTCATAGAATGTGGTAAGATTCTAAGGGTGTATCAGTCTGTCCTTGCAAACCATCATTCTAAAGGAGTTTAAAAAAGTGAAATATAATATACATCTCCAAGTACTAAAAGAACAATTAGAAATAATTCCCTGTGTGGTCTAGAGCCGAGAACATGAGATCATATTACAGTTCAAATAACCCTCCTTAAAATGTCTAACGTGCTCCATCTAACGAGATTAGCACAGTCTCAATCATACACAGAGCAGCGATATCCCTCTTCCGTATTCTCAACAGGAGGAGGTTCCTTTATTAAGCAGCCAGAACTACTTATTACTTGACTGTAAGAGATTACAGACACATCTTTAAGGGGAAGAAAAAAAAAAAAAAAAAAGATAACTCTGATATGCAATATGCAGTCCTTCCCAGCTACAAGTGAACGATCAGACATTGAGCACTCTGCTTACGCAGAGGTTGACGGCTTTCTTCTCAAAGGGTCGTCTTCAATCCCTCACGTTTACTTTTCAGCCCCCTGAGAAATACTTCTATCATTAGACTGAGATTCCTCTCACTGAGTGCTCAATGACCTCCAAGGCCAACAAACTGTTTTCATTTAGACCTAATGTCTCCCTGCCCCTTAGATAAGAAGGGCTCGAACTCCCCTCTCACATCCTAGGGACAGTCCGACGCCTTCCCCAACCACCTCTTATCTCCTTGCAGTTGACTTCTCATCCTTTAGCTCCCCGATGTGCCCCCAGCCCCCATTATGTGTAGCAGAATAACGTAGGTGTGTGGGCTGCCAGAGTTACGTAGAGACGTTTCACAACCACAACTTACAACTTACATAACTTACAACTTATACCAGCGGTACAGCTCTGCAAAGTCCTTTCTGCACCCCTGCCCACAAAGGGTTTCTCAATGGCCATGCCTTCCTTCTGGTTGCCTTTGGCCTTCCCCTCGCATTACTCTGCCTCCTGACTTAACTTCAAAATTCTAGCTCTATTAAGAAGGTCTACTCATCTAAGCCCATCAAGAAGCTCAGTGGAACCAAAGGCCTCTGCTACTGAGCATGAGACCAGCAGAGACCCTGACATTCCAGATTCTCCTTCCGTGGTACCCAGCCTCCTCAGAAGGCACCACATCCAGGGAGCAGTCTCACGCTGCCAACTGGACTCCTTCCAAATGAAACTTCCCTCACCACACTCCGGTTTTCCTCCTCCATCTTCTGCTAGACTTCTTTATGCAGACTCTGCTTTTGCCCACCCCCTTGGACTGGAGATCCTCAGGGTTCTCTGCCTTTGGCCCTCTTCTATTGTTCTAAGCTAGTTATTCTCAACCCTGACTACATGCTAGAATCACCAGGGGTAGGGGGCGTTTTGAAAACTCCTGATGTTGGGCTTCCCTGGTGGCGCAGTGGTTGAGAGTCCGCCTGCTGATGCAGGGGACGTGGGTTCGTGCCCCGGTCCAGGAGGATCCCGCATGCCGCGGAGCGGCTGGGCCCGTGAGCCGTGGCCGCTGAGCCTGCGCCCCGCAACAGGAGAGGCCACAACAGTGGGAGGCCCATGTACCGTAAAAAAAAAATAAAACTCCTGATGTCCAGGCTGAAATTCGGATCATCAGAATCAGATTTTCCAGCATGGGACCCAGGCCTCAGTAAATGTCAAACCTCTCCCATATACTGGTATCACCTGGAGAGCTTTTAAAACAGACTGATGCCCTCACCTTGCCCCAGACCGAATAAGGCAAAATCTCTTGAGCAGGGCCTCAAATGACCAAATTGTGTGGCCACGATTAAGAACCACTGCTCTAAGCATTCAACCCTCAGTGATCTTGACTACTGCCAAGGCATCAGTTACCACCTCTAGGGCAACGACTTCCAAATCTCTCCCTAAGCTGAACCCACATTCCCTATAACCTACTGCTTATCTCCACCTGGCCACTCCACAGCTACCACACTCCTCTTCAAGCTCATTTCTCTCTCCCATGCTCACACCTTGTGCACAGCGACACATCTACCTATTAAACAAGTCAAACTTGAATGTTAACCTCAACTCCACCTGTGGCCCTCCTCACCTTCCAGCCCTGGATGAATCAGTTTCCCAAGCCCTATACCTACCCAATCTCAACGTCTATGTATCCTATCCATCCCCTCCTCACAATCCTCACCATCTTTACCGCTTTTGTTTAGGTTTTCCTTGCCTCCTACCCAAAATATGACCACCTCATACTTGGTCACGTTCTTTCCAGACTCTTCTCCATTTAACCATCTTCTATATGGTCACCAGAGCAAGCAGTTAACCTAAAATAGTAGTTTTCAGAGATGATGTGGGGTGGGGAAACAGGGACACTTTTGGTGGGGTATAAACTCAAACAGCATTGTTGAAGGTAAATTTTGTAATATCAATCAAAATTAAAATCACATATATCCTCCGACCAAGTTATTCCACTTCGAGTAATTTGTTCAAGTATACCTGCACTTGTTTGCAAAGACAATTAGCCGCGGATATTCACTGCAGCATACTTTGTAATAGCAAATGTTTATAACCAACCTAATTATCCATCAATAGGGAAATGGTATAAAGATCCCTATAGATGCATACAGTGCAATACTCTGCACCATTTCAAATTAATAATATGTCTATATGTGCTGATATAGATAGCCAAGATATCTTAAAATATCTCTCGATATATTTATTGATATATTAAGTGGAACAAAGCAAGATGAAGAACATGGATTTTTGTTTTGTTTTGTTTTTAATATAGTGGTTGGTCTTTGGGGAGTAGATCTAGGTTTCTGAAATAAAATAGGAGGACACTTATTTTTCAGTGTTTACTCATTGGTCTTATTTGGATTTTTTTACCTGGTAAGTAGATTACCGATTATTTGAGGGTACTGAGCAAAGAGAGATTTACACGTCTAGCTATGAATTTGGTGATGAATTAGTAATGGGTACAGAGAAAACTAAGCAAGCTATAAGCATGAAAATTATCAATACCAGAAAATAAAAAATTGTACCACAAATGAAATTTAATTATCGTATACTACATGGCCCAGCTGTGAATACTTATACTTCACATTATACAATAATGTAAAAACTGACTAGTGATCTAAACAAAAATTATGCTATAACTATATTATGAAGCTGGGATAAGGGTAAGTGTGTCTTTGGAAAGGAAAGGTAGAGGGGGGAATAAGAGACTTAAATCATTATCATCTAGAGTAGAATGTCTATAGCTAACTAAAACTGGAAACTCAAGACACAGCAGCATAAGTTATCTTATTTGGAAATATAGAGATAAATACATAAAACTACTAAAAGAACTGAAAGTGGTTGCCTCAAAGGTGGTGGAATCAGGAATAGGGATGGATGGGGTCGTACTACTTAAGTTCTTAAAACTATATACAGGTATTACTTTAATAAAAAAAAGTTTTTTAAACAAGGGGTAATTAAAACTGCCATTCTCATTTTGGGTGGGGTACATCAGAATAGCCTGGGAAATTTCTTCACCATATTCATGGACCTGCTGTGTGAGAACTGAGATGAGGTAAGGAATATCTAGTCTGAAAAATCTCCTGAGGCCTCTTCCCTGCCGACACCCTTCAAACCACCCTCCTAAATATTAGAAACTATCAATCATGCCATGCTCCTGTTTTAAGTCCATCCATGGCTTTCATGGGCCTTCAAGATTAAATCCAGACTCTTCAGTAGGAAATACAGGCTTATCAGGGCCAAACCCATACCCTTTCTATCTGCTTCTATTTCTGGTGTCTCCTGCTTTTACTTCAGTTCCTAAGACTTGCTATCAATACGTATAAAAGGAAACAGCTAACTTATCACGAGTAGCTTCTCTCTGACACACTGTCTCCTCTACTGGATCCCCCTTCTGTTGCTAACATCCAACTTGGGATACCACTTATGCACTGATTGCTCCCAATCAGCATGTCCAACCAAGTGTCAAACCTCCACCCACAATCCATATCCAAGTGCCTAACCTAACATCTCCCTCACTGGATAGTTAATAGGTTTCTCAAACTTAAAAGTCCCCAAAATGGAAACCCCGATTTGCCCCCAAAACTTGTTCCTAAGCCTTCTGCATCTCAGCAACCACCCGGTTGTTAAGTCAAAATTTAAGGGGTCATCCTTGTTCCTCTTCCCTTTCTCTCATCCTGCACATCCAATTCATTGACAGGCTTTTCTGTATCAACCTCCAACATGTACCTCAAATCTGTTTCTTCTTTCTATTTCCATTGGCACCATGCTGGACTACTGCAACAGCCTCCTCCCTAGGCTCTTATCTTCTCTGTGAATCAGATCACATCATTTACCTGTTTAAAACCTTCCAGTGGCTCTCCCTATTGCTTTTTCAAATAAAATCCAAATTCCTTACCTTGGACTATGAGGACCTGCACGATACAACCCCTGCCAGTTTTCCAATCTCATTCAGCAGTAAGGTCACTTAGAACTACCTCCTAGGAGGTCTACCTAGCCCAGCACCAAGAATAGCAGCTTCCCTCCTCTGTGTCCTTGGGCAGTAGCTATTTTCAATAAAACACAAAATCTGATCAAACAGAACTGACACCTGGTCTGTCCCAGGAGGGAATGGGAAGGTATCTTAGCTACAACACAAAGGGCCTTCCTTCTCCTAGTCTGACCCACAACAATGTCTACCAACTGCTTAGGGAGTTTCCATTAACTCCCAGTGAGTTCTCCACCATCTAACCTCACAATAGCCCACCTGGACCAGATTAAAGAAGTTACACAACCCACACATGCATACAACACCCACATATTCACAACAGCCCCACCCACCTAAAAAGAGGCCTAGCCTTATTCCCCTTGGAGCACCACCGCCTCCAGACCCCACAGTGGAAAGTGTGGGCCTCACAGCAGGGAGAATGGAGAGCGGCACTTTAAAGCATGTGTATCAGGCCTGTGGCAGACTTGGCCTGAGCTCTGACACATCCACTGTGGCCCCTCCAGCCCTTGGCGGGCTTTCTCAATGCACCACGACTTTGCTATCTTGTCTCCAGTCTGAGGTTTGTTTTAGAAGCCTGAGGATGGCGAGGGGGGATTTGCTGTCTTCAAAGTAAAGACAACACACAGTGGCTTCTAAGGACAATGTGGAAGCTGAGTGACCCTGAATTCTTCACATTCATAAATGTGTCCTAATTAATCTAAAATTATAATAAAATACAGATAGTGCTTTGCAAATAGCAAGAGATGCATTCCCTCTAAATAATTAAAACCACTTCTTGAAGGAATGGGTATAATAAAGCTTAACGTCAACAGTGCCTGAGCACTCCTCTACGTACCTGGAATTAAAAATGGATCTGTATTTACTCTAGCTGCTACAAATATTTCCCGGATGCAGAGAAGTAGCTAAGTAAGAGGAGAAGATCAGTTACTGTCTGCATGTCAACAGTCTCAAGGCACGCTCCCTGGGGAATGGGAAACCCCTACCCCCGATACAATCTCGTGTGCACTTGGGAGTCTCACGGACTGAGTCTAAAAAAACTCTGCCTTTGCCGCTTATCTGTGTGCCCTGGGCAGGTTCCCTCACTTCTCCAAGCCCCAATTTCTTTGTTTATAAATTGAGGCTATCACCCCTCCTTGCAAGGCTGTTGCAGGGATTTATGGAGATAACAGAGGTAGAGTTTAAGGCCGGCATGTACCAGCATGTGCTGGGTAAGTGATAGCTACTCTTAGGACATTTTTATGCTCATTAGCGGCAGCGATCCTGAGTCCATTACTGACCTCCTGCCGTCCGCCTTCTGGGCCTTTGCCCACTGCTCCACGTGTGCCAGGCTGCTCTTCCTCTGGCTGTGCTTCTCAGCTTTGGTCCTGGAAGGAAAGGCCCGCTGGTACCCGCCAGTCCCATTCTGCTCTCCTGGGCCAGATGTGCCAGGCAGCACACCGTTCCTCTCTGCCCTTTGGGGCTGAGCCTGCTGGCCTCTCGGGCCACAGGGTAAATCCACGAACAAGGCATCCTCTTCAGTGGGCGAGTATGGGGACCTGGCCTTGCTCCTGTCCCGCTTGCCCTCCAGTGGGTCCCTCTGGGAGCGGTACCGGTCTTCCTCCTGCTCCCGCCTCTCGAATCCAAAGTAATCCTCGTGGTTGCGATGAGAACAATCCCTTGCATGTCCGGGTCCCATGCGGCCACATTCTCGACAGGACTCTGTGTGGTTGGCCTGGGGGACCGCCTGCCGCTCCACCTTCTCCATATCCCTGCAATGACAGCAGCACGTTCAGCGCAATCCAGACTGGAACCCCCAGCCAAGACTCCCCAAAGGATACACTTTACCCTCCAATTACCTCCAGGCCTTTGCATGGGCTCTTCTCTCTGCCTGGAGCTCCTTTCATACCCGTCCCCTTACTCTGCTGGCCTAGCTTCTACTCCTCTGGGATCTGGCTTAAATGTCACCTCCTCCAGGAAGCCACCATACACACACACACCCCCAGTCTAGATCAGGATCTCAGCTGACCCCACTATCACACTAATCACACTGGACCATAACTGCATGTTTACTCATCTAGCGCTCAAGTAGACTATGAGTTCCTTCAGGCCAGAGGCCCAGCTGGCCATTCATCGTATGCCCAGAACTTCCATGAAATAATGGTACAGAATAGGAGCTCTATAAATACCAATGAACAAATAAATGGTACATGTGGTATTCTCAAGCCTTTCCCTTTTGCTGTTTGTCTACCTGTCTGTCTGGGGCAGGTCAGCTTGGATAGAAGGCTCCTGAGCCCAGGGTCTCTCCCACTGGCATCCAGCACAGCCCAAAGTACAATTAGCAGCATAATTAACATTCTTCCAAGATGGTGAGTAGAGAATTGGCACAGCAATCTCTTTATATGACTACTTATCTATCTTGTCAGGGAACTGCTCAAACAGGAACGCAAGAACACTGACCTGACAATTCTCTCAAGTATTATTAGTCAGATTTCAGAGATAAGGAAACTGAGGCACAGAGAAGATAAATGATTTGCCCAAGACCATACTGCTGGGAAAGAGAGACACCAGGGCTTAATCCCAGGCAGACTGCAGAGCCCATGTGCTGTAGCCACTGCTCTCTACTGCCTTTCCAAATGCATGTCCATGATCTGCACGTATGCAGACCTGGAAACTGCAAAGGAGAACGGGGTGGGGGTGACAGGGGAGGACGTGAACCGAGGCTAAAGAGCTTCTGGGGCACAGAGAAGGGCAGGTTTCTTTCATGGCCCATCTCGCACTGGAAGCTGCCTTTCTCCCCACCTCCTTGGGTCCTAGTTATGTCTGCCTCCTCATTGCTTGATACCAGAGACACAGCAGCAGCAGCTCCATAAGCTTAGCAGAGTTTAGACTGGGGAGGCAGGGAAACCCACTCCAGCCTAGCTCAGAAGGACAAGAAAAATTACCAGGGAACCTTGAATGGGCAGCTGGTCGACTTGCGCTCCTTGGTAAAAAAGTCCTGGTCTAGACATCCATCACTCCTTGAAATGGCCAAGCCTGAGGGTTCTCCATTTCAACAGGAGAATGGACAATGGAAACGCTGCTGCATTTACATCTCGGTGGCCAGACCTCAGGTGTCCCTGCAACATACCTCAGAACCTCAGCTACCAATAATCAGCACTGATTCAGGGCAGATCAATCCAGTCAGGGAGCGGGTTAAAATGTCAATGTAAAGTGAAAATACAAACCCTAACACAGGTCTGCTTCTTAGTGTGTGCAGGCCGAACTGTTGGCCTTAACTTAGGCATGGAAACTGAGAAAAGCAATCTCACATCTCACGTCCATGTACTCGTGACTTCTCCATGAAAACCCAAAGCTTTGTGGGCGGGGGAGGGGGGGGTGCGGGGAAAGCTTGTTTGGACCTCCTTCTATCCATCACTAGGGGACATCTCCCCCTCCCCCCTCATCTCCCACCCCTTCTTCTAACAGTGTTACAATTTTCATTTGGGGATCACCCTCCCCCACACTCAGTCCCTGTGGTTTAAAAAGGTGCTGCTGACTCTACAAGTCCCTGTGGAGCTGAGGCTCCAAAGTCTCAGTGACTGGCTCAGAGGCTGACACATCACCCAATCCAGGCCAATCAGAGTTAGCTCCAGGACTCTGGTTGGAGCTCGTCTTGAGCTGCTACGACTACATGGGAAGCAGCTACTTGAGAGTGAAACCAACACCAAGAAAAGCAGACGGAGAGAAATAGACTCTTAAAGACTTGGCCTGAACTCCTAGATTTAGCCGTACCTGAACCAGATATATCCTTGGACTTTTTGGTTGTGCATCGGTATATTCTGTTTCTCACTTAAGCTAGTCTGAGTTTGGTCTCTCTTACTTATAGCAGAAGGAGTCCTATTACAACACTGTATAATGACATATTTAGATGGTGATCTCCAAGGACCCTTCCATTCCTGAAGTCCAGCGAGTCTATAAGCTCAAGGAGTAGGAACGTGCGGGAAATATTCAGGGACCTGCACTTTAAGAAAAAGCAATTCTTACCGTAAGCTTTTAAAGGGACAAGCCTGTTCCACAATGTACACATTACAGGTTTTAACTTTGTCTTTCTTTTCTTCCTTTAATCCTCCCTCCCATCACCACATCAGTGTAACCCCAGCCTTCAAGTCATCTAAGTTGGCCTTTATCTTCTCTACTGTTTCTCAAATTCAGGAAACCACCCCTTAGTGGTGTGCTTAGGCTGCTGTCTAGAAGATTAAAGCTCTGGCTGCCCTCTGGGTCACACCCCAGCCAAGATACTGAAGCTTTATAACCTGCTTACTCCAGTTGTAGACCGAAGTAACTGTACCTCCTTGTTATTCCCACCACAAAGATAAACAGCCCCTTGTCGTAAAGGCCACGTAGTAAAACAAATATGCACCTAAATGGATGACATTAGAATTGAAGGGAAAAGAGGGTTTCTTCGATCGACAGATGAATGGATAAAGAAGATGTGGTACATATATACAATGAAACGTTACTTAGCTATTAAAAAGAATGAAATAATGCCATTTGCAGCAACATGAATGGACCTGGAGATTAGCATACCAAGTGAAGTAATTCCGAAAGAGAAAGACAAATACCATACAATATCACTGATATGTAGAATCTAAAATACGACACAAATGAACTTATCTATGAAACAGACCCACAGATACAGAGAACAGACTTATGGTTGCAGGGGGTGGGGAGGTGTGGGGATGGATTGGGAGTTTGGGATTAGCAGCTGCAAACTATTATATATAGAATGGATAAACAACAAGGTCCTACTGTATAGCACAGGGAGCTATATTCAACATCCTGTGACAAACCAGAATGGAAAAGAATATGAAAATGAATGTATATATAACTGAGTCACTTTGCTGTACAGCAGAAATTAACACAACACTGTAAACAAACTATACTTCAATAAAATAAATTTTTAAATAAAACAAAAAATAAGAGGAATTCTTCAACTTCACAACCCAGGGGTTGTGGGTACCATGTCTTAGCCGAACCAACTGTAACGGGGATTTTTCTTTCTTTACCTATCAACTTCCATGTATTTACTGAGAACCTCTATATCCCCACTGGTACAGGCACTAGGGGATATAAGAAAGTAGTAGAGAAAATAGCCTCTGCTGTCAAACCCAGACAATCCTAAAGCCTGACTTAATCATGGTAACCACATTTAATAATGTTCTCATAAGCTGACCCCAAATCATGGAGTTTGCCAGTCTTTTCTAACCTTGGAATTAACTTATAACTACAAATATTAGTCCTTACGGTGTGTGTACATATGAGTGTACACACTCCAATACATGCCAACACGTCCTGAATATAAAGTTGATTGAGAAAGATAAACCCTTTTCTCAGATCGACACCAGCATTTACTGCAAAACAAACCTTTAGAGGATGGCTAAAAGAATGGTAGTCTGCTTGCTACCTGGCAGCTTTCTAGGCCCTAATACTCGGGGTTATGAACAGCTTCTATCTCCACAGCTGCTGGGACTCACCTCAGATAAGATGCCTTTGTGTCCAAAACGTTCAGGCTCTGGCTGCAGGTAAGAAAGGTGAAGGGAATGTTCCCGACTCCCCCACCTTACCTGACCAACATTTAACTTAGCAAGTTACAGGATTTAAGGCAAAAGTGTTTTTTGGTCTTCTCCCTGTCTCCTTGCATTCCCACCAATGTAACACATGACTTCTCAAATCAGGAGATCTGTCACAATAGATTTGCAATGCTCAATTTAGCACAGTGGTAGGAAAGAATGAAGTATTCCTTGGCTTTCAGTGACGGTGTCATTCAGAGAAGTTGGCCATGCAGGGCACAGATGTTCAGCTAAGATGACACAAGCCTTTCTTGTGCAGGTCATTACTATCGTTGTGAGCACCTGGAATCAGTGACTATTCAAAAACACAGGGAATTCCTGACATTCGGCCATTTTGGCCACATGTGTCACTTCTCAAGCTTGACAAACCCAGAGTGCATAGGATTAGAGCCAGTCAGACCTGGATTCAAGAGCTGGCTCCAGCCCATAGAAGCTGGGTGACCTTGGGCAAGTCCCTGACCTCTCTGGTCTGAGGTTCCTCATCCGCAAAATGGGGACAACCCCCGCCTCCTTGGGTCGTTTTGAGGATAAAGGAGACAATGCACAGAAAGAGCACAGCACCGGGGCTGGCACATAGCGTGTCCTCAAATACAAATGTACTGCCTTCCAATATCTATTCCCTCCTTCTTCCTTGCCCCAGTTTTTTCAAAGTGGCAATGTACCCAACAAAAAACTTACATTTCCTAACCTCCCTTGGAGCTGACGGTGTAACATAAATCTGGCCAATAAGATGTGCCCAGGCCTTCCCCGGTGGCGCAGTGGTTGAGAGTCCGCCTGCCGATGCAGGGGACACGGGTTCGTGCCCCGGTCCGGGAAGATCCCACATGCCGCGGAGCGGCTGGGCCCGTGAGCCATGGCCGCTGAGCCTGCGCGTCCGGAGCCTGTGCTCCGCAACGGGAGAGGCCACAGCGCTGAGAGGCCCGCGTACCGCAAAAAAAAAAAAAAGATGTGCCCAGAAAATTGCTGGATGGGTCTTCCAGGAAAGCCTTTAAAAGAAGGAACACTTAGCTCTCTTAGCTAACCCTTCCCTTCTTCCTGCCTGGGATTTAGACTCTATGCCGGATTGCAAGGTGACAGAAATGAGGATGAAAGCCACCCGCCAAAACCTGGGTAGAAAGTGAGAAAGAGCCTGGGTCCCTGATAGTATCATGGAGCTACTATATTAACCCAAATTAACTGCCTCTGGATCCCTGCTAGGGAGAAAACTAAAACCCAATTTGATTACACCACCCTAAGTTGGGTTGTTCTGTTACTGGCAACCAAACGCAATCCCTAACTGATACAAGGGGCTGAGCCCATCATTAGCAGGGACTGGGTCTGAGTCCCCCCATTTTCAGCACATCACAGCAATGCTTTATGTCTGCATAAAGAAAATCCTTGTTTTCCCCGGCAAGTGGGAAGAGCACCTATCTCAGACTGAGGATACTTCTATCTTCTTCCTGTCCTTCACAAGAACTTGGAAGTAAACAGATCATACCAAGCAGTTGTACGCTGACTATTATTTTATTCTGCCTCCAAACCCTTTATCTCACCAGGAAACAAGGAACAATATTTACTTCTATCTTAATGTTAAACACACACACACCTGAAATCTCATTCAAAGACTTGGGTGAGAAAAGGAACAACAGCTTGTAGGAGCTTGGCTGGGCCTTGGTCCTGCTGGCAGACACAGACAGGCCTTCCTGTCACAGTCCCACTGGAGGATGCCTCCCTATTCACCATACCTAAAATGACCAAACTCATAGCCCAAGAACAAGGGTCAGGCCACTGATATCCTTAGAGAGTTTGGTCTGAGCCAGGTCAAGGGCAGAAGTTCCTGAGCACTGACCCCAAGGCACAGGAGGACAGTGGGCTCAAAAGCTAGAACCCACCCTGAGCACAGTCCATAGACTTGTAAAAAAAGGCTGAAGAGAATGGGCCCAAAGTCTCTAGGGAGCATGAAGGCAGGCTTGCTCAGTTGAATTAGTTCCTAGATTTGAGGAAGGAAATGGCTGGAGAGAAATGGAGACAGGAATTGGTTTCTACTTTTCCCCAGAGTTAAATAGGGCAGTTCCCCTGGGATGGGGGAAGATAACTTGCCGCCTTTCACACTCTGCTCTAAATAAACAAGAAGAGGGCAGGTCCTCCCCCAGAGAAGAGTGAGACTGAAGGATAAATGAAACACCAGACTCCCACCTGAGGCCATCACCTGCCTCAGCAGAGTGGCTATTGGCAAAGTCCCCTGTGAAGTTTTAAGGACCTGACAAACCAGACGAAGAAGAAAAGAAAGATATATAATGGCTGCCAGGTCTCCTCACTTTGTTCATTCCTGCCCGGAGAATCCTTCCCATTTCCTTCTAGCTGGGTAAGTAACGCTCAACTGTCACAGCCCAACCTGAGCCAGTCTGGAGTTCTGGCACGCACCAAGCTCACTCACTTCCCATCTCTCTACGGCAGTTACAGTCTGGGTCATTCACTTTTTGTGGCCAATGCTTGGTTATAATATGCTGTGTCCTACTGTGTGCCAGGAACCTGACATAGTCCATCTCTAATCCCTACAACAATCTTGCAAGGTCAGTACTGTCAAGCCCAGAGAGGCTGAGGGCACTCACATGAGCACCAGATTACTTACAATACATTGTCTCTACTGAAAGATAGGGACTATGGTGAGCCCTTACTAACTGCAAAAGTAAGTTAAGCTAAGCACTTTAAATATATTATCTCTTCTTATCATTGTACAAAGCTAGAGATATTATTGTTTCATTATAGGTAATGAACGTGAAACTCAGAGAGGTTAAGCAACTTGCTCTGAATCATGCAACCAGTGACATAAGCAGGACCCAAATTCCATCTGATCCAACTCCAAAGCCCTGCACCTGGGCTGAAAACATGTCTATAAATTACTTCTGTCAAGGGTCCAAGGGGCTTGTCCAACCTCAGGTGTTGTCCTGCCACGCTTTAACCAAAGTGATCAGAGTTTGGAAGGCCAAAGGGTCCATGCTCTGAAGAGAGTGCAGATAGCCAGAAACGTGTGGGCCACTTCTGAGCAGGCTGATTCCCCACAATCAATCCCACAGCAGTGCTCAGACTGCTCTCAGACAACCCAAGTCCTTATCTGAACATCTTACAGGTAGAAGTTTTGTTCATCCATCCAACCACCCCCGTGCCCAGCCAGCCAAACATCCACACACCCATCCATTAACTGAATGCTTACTATGTGCCAGGACTATTCTCATTTTCAAGGAGCGTATAGTCTAGCAGGGGGACAGTGAGAAAGCAGGCCAACATAACTTTAACATGAAAGTTCTATGCATAAGGAACGAAAGAGTGCTATAAGGAGAGGCATCTGACACACTGAGGGTCAAAGAAGGAAGAAATAGGCATAGGCTAGGACCTGAACGGCTGTGCTGAATTGTCCTAATAAGGGTGAGGGCCAGGGGAGCAGATGAGCAAGGCCCAAAGAGGGATCCTGGGCCTCACGATATGGACTTCCATCTACCTGCCAGAGCTCATCACAGTCTCTTCTCTCCCTAGATTGCTTTGATTCGGCCACAACGCCCTAGCTTTCTGTTCCTTGAATAAACCGAGCTCATTCCTGCCTCAGGGCATTTGGAAGTGCCATACCTTCTGTCCAGAACACTGTTCTTCGAAATTTTACATAGGCAACTTTCTTGCATCAGTCAGGCCTCACCTCCCCACCTTCCACATATGGAGGCCTCCCCTGACCACCCAAACAAAAGTGGCTACTCCCTGCCCCTTAGTCCCTCCCCATCTCATCACTCCATTTTACTGCCTTCGCGCATAGATCATGATAGAAAATCATCTTGTTGATTTGTTTGCCTGTATACAGTCTCTCTCCCCCTCACCCACCCAAGAACGCATGGGACTTTGCCTCTCTATTGAAGACTGCTGTGTTTCTCAGTATGCTTTACAGTGTCTGACGCACAATATGCCCTCAATAAATAACTGTAGAATAAAAGACTAAGTGGACAAAAGTACAGACAAATGCACCCAATTCAATAATTTGAGTTTGGTTGGGGCCGAGAGGATAAGGAATAGCATACATAACGTGAGCCAAAGGCACCTGCAGGGACCAGACTCAGGCAGGGATCAAAAGCCCTACTAAGGAGATTGGATTTTATGCCAAAGGTGATGAGGCTATAAGTTTCTTCAGTCCTAAGACAGGACTATAGTTACATCACAGACCAGAGAGGTTTGGAAACTGATAAAAAGTGATAAGCTGTCTTCCGATAGGCCCTCCTATCTGAATTGCTTGTCAGTTTTGTGAACTGTAACGACAAGCTGACCTCCTTGCTGAGTGCCTTAGCTTACTGGAAAGAACAAGACATCCTTAGACAAGAGAAGAATAACCAGTTCAACAGGGGGGAACTCAGAAGACAAATTTCAAGGAGGCTGTAGAGAATCAAAAACCAGAATCCAAAGTCTGGCAAGTAGAAGAACATGGAAATAGGGGAGAAGAAATTATGGACAGAAGGAGGTAGAGGGCAGGCTCTGGCAGCAGTGCTTGGTGCTCCTTACAGCATAGGGCTGGGGTCTCAAGAACATTTGTCTATCAAGAGACCCTGAAGCCTGTGTAGGAAACAAGAGGACAAAGGGAGGAGCTGCAGCAAGGGCTCTCAGCACCCTCTGTGGTTAGAGGATGTAGGAAGAGGCTGGAGGAGGAGAGCGGCGAGGGGCAGTCTGAGGGACAGCGCTGTAGGGAGCCTGGATTGCTGAGCCACAACTCACACTGCTAGGGGATGGGCACATCCTGGCAAGGGAGAGAGTATGATTTGCTCACAGGAGATTCATCATCAATGTAATCCAGAGGATCAACGATGAAACTGCAAGGGTGCAAAGGAAAAAGACCCAATGACATTGTTAAACCAAACCCTATGGAAGCTAGCACATCTGAGATGGAGAGTCAACTATGTCTTAGGCAACGTGTGAAGTAAGCACTTTATACACTCATTTAATTTAATCTTTGCAAAAATCCGATAACTTAGAAAAACTGAGGTTTAGAAAGCATACCTAAATTGCACAAGTGACACAGCTAGAAAGTAGTAAAGCTGGGATTTAAACCCCGGTCTACCCAACTTCAGAGATTAAACTCTGGGAGGGCAAAAGAAATTGATACAGTAGGAAGTGGCCTGGATATTGGTTGCTTGCATCTCGTTTACCACATCCCATCAAGTCATTTCTCCTTCCTCTGCCCATAACCCTAGCATTACTTGGGAATCCACCCCTACCTGGCTCTCAGTCCCCATGGTCTAGTTCTCAGAAATGAAGCATGTATCCCAGGTCTGTGCCAATCAGTACATGCATTCCCTAGCCACAGTATGTGATTTGGGGAATCAATGTGACCTAAGCCTGTCTAATCAGAATAAGACCTCAGAGCTTCTGGATAAGACTCTGGCTCTTTCCTGCTGAACTTAACTTGGACAACACAAGTCTGGGGCTACTGCAGCTATCGAGCCACCAGGTACTAGATATGCCAGGGACCTCCACATGGAGTTTAAGAATGAATCCAGCCCAGGCAGGCAGAGCCTGAGAGAATTACTTGTAATGATACTGTCTGAGCCTTGGACCCAACTGTTTCTAAAGCTAGAAGCTATCCTGAACTTTTCATTGACATGAATCAATAAATTCCTCCCCTTTTAAGGTAAATTTGCATTTTCTTTTACCTGCAGCCAGAAGTCCTAATGTACCACATTCATAAAGAAAGCAGTTGCCTGTATGAATAAGGACAGAAGCTTCTGGGTGAGAAACAAGGAGGGAGAGAACAAAAAACTGTGCTCGGGGCCACCCACATAACAGAGGTGGAGGTTTTGCAGAGCAGATCACCAAAGTGGAGGAGAGGCAAGATGGAATCCTGCATGATGAATACTTCTAACTAACCAAATGTCTGAACATCTTATTCTGGTAAAACAGAACATTTAAGAAGTCTGAATTTCCTTGGCTGACAATTTCATCTCTCAGAAAATTAAGAGGAAACCGCTATTCAGCTTTTCGTCTGCGTCAGAAGGTATAACAAGTTTTTTTGTTTTGTTTTGTTTTTTTTTACACGGGGAAGAAACCTTGGGCAAAGATGATTATGGGATTTTAAGAGTTTATTAAGAGCATAGTAAGAACACATTTTAAAAGTTCAGAAAAAAGCTAGGGACAATACAAATGGCCTGAGATCTGGAAGGCAGCCCAGTGGAGAAGGGAAGGAGCCCCTCTAAAAGCAAAATCTGATAGTTAATTACAAAATCTACAGGTAGGAAAAAGTAAAAAAACAACAACAAAAAAATCCTAATCTCAGCTAGCAAATTCATCCTGAACGGTTCAAGGCAGACATCACTTATCAATCACAGCACTTTTTCCTATTAAGCCTGATCTCATTCTCAAGTTATCTTTGACCCAGTGCCCTAGTCAGGCACGAAGAACTGAGCCAAGCTGGGACACAAGAATGAACCCATTTAACATTGCTGGTAGAAAGAAACCAACGTAAAAACACAGGGAGCTCTCAGAGCTCACGTTATAATAGGACACAAGAAATGCATCAAGCAGAGATAAAATACAAATCCAGTGGAATGGGCCTACGTGAATGACTACAGAAACGGTAAAGTCTAGAAGGGACTGAGGTTTGTTTATTTAAAGCAAAGTAAAATAAAACAAAAATTTCTATTTTCTAAGAATTAAAATAAAGAAGGGGAGAACTTTAGAAAAAATATGAGACATAGGTACCTCTGCTTGGGAAGATGACCACAGCACAAATAAAGTTGAATTCTTCAACTTCTGGATTTAGTTCCTTATCTTCATCAAGATGAATGAACTTCATCATGAATAAGAGAACAACCTTGGTTAAGAGAGACTGAAAGACCAAGGTGGGGAGGAAGATGGAAAAGGACCAGCTGTTAGCATGCCAGGGCCCTAAGGGAACTCGGAGATGGGCTCAAGAAACCTCTCAGGTGATCTCTGAGGAATCCAAGAGAACAGGGAAAATGCCAGAATATTATAGACTAAGTAACAAGACTGGAGAGCCTATAACCAACCTCTGCAATAGGCTAAGCTGCATTCCTAGCTGAGGAGATATCAGCACATGTAGGAAAGGAAGCACTGAGGAAAAGCAAGCAACTCGGTAGAAAAATGGGCAGAGAATAGGTACCAGCGATTCAGTGCAGAGGAAATACAAGCAGTCAATAAATATAAAAGGTCCCTACCATCATGAAAATATGCATTAAAATACCCAGATACCATTTACCTACACAGCAGCTCAGCAAAAATGAAGAAGATTGATAATATCAACTGTTGGCAAAGATGTGGGGAAATGAGCGCTCTCACTAGTGGAATATACAGCTTTCTTTAAAGGGCAGTTTGGTGGTATTGATTAAAATTAAAAATGCATTGTATATTGACCTGGCAATCGGAAAGCCTCACACATGCAGAGGCTTGTAGAAAGTTTTTCATTACACAACTACCTGCAACAGTAAAAGAGGACAAAAAATAAACTATCCAAGATGTGGCAGATGCTTAAATACATTATGGTGCCTCTACCTTATGAAGTACCATACAACAGTCAAAAATAAAGGTAGCCCATATACACTGATACAGAATGATTTTCAAGATCAATATCATTCATGCTACAAAAAAAGCACAAAAAACTCCTCTATATTTATATAAGCACATATATGAATAGAAAATAGTTTAAAAGGATCCCTGTTAACTTGGTAACAGAGGTAACCCTGGGAAGGTGACCAAGGATATTTCTCTTTACTTTCTGCATTTTTTTAATTGTTAATTTTTCTTGCCTTTATTGTGCTGATTTTTTGTTTTTCTTTTGGCCGCGCCAGGTGGCATGTGGGATCTTAGTTCCCCGACCAGAGATCGAACCTGCGCCCCCTGCATTGGCAGTGTGGAGTCTTAACCACTGGAGCGCCAGGGAATGTCGTCACTTATTGTATGTATGTACGTATGTATGTATAAATAATAAATTTTTTTTTAAAAGAATGAACTACAAAAAACTAGGAAACAGTGAGCACGTACACTAGGAGTAAGTCCTGTCAAACCTGCCCAGTTTCCTTCTCCTAGGATGAAGGTGGAAATGCCAATGTCACTCTGAACAGAGTACCTGCAGCTTAATGGCACAGGCTTTCATATCACCATTATGGACACAACAGAAAAATTCAGGCTGGATGACAATGCTAAGAAGCAGAGGCAAACCTGACTGAATACCTGCAGTTAAGAGTTACTGATTCAGGGCCCACGGGGAAACCTCCAGGACAGTCTTTGGTCCTGTTCTGTTCAACATATTCATTCATTCTTCCAATCTCTCACTTACTCAACAGACGCTTA
>RJWK010017615.1:11133-34262 GCA_004363435.1 Platanista minor | reverse complement strand
CTAAGTGTCCATCATCGGATGAATGGATAAAGAAGATGTGGCACATATACACAATGGAATATTACTCAGCCATAAAAAGAAATGAAATGGAGATATTTGTAATGAGGTGGATGGACCTAGAGTCTGTCATACAGAGTGAAGTAAGTCAGAAAGAGAAAGACAAATACCGTATGCTAACACATATATATGGAATCTAAGAGCACATAAATTTAAAAGTTGTATTAAGCTCATCTTAAAACAGTTTTTCTAAATTTTAAAACGTCCTTTTTCTCAAAGAATGTCTGAATTTTATAGTGATTTGTAACATTAAGAAGTACGTTTGGGGGCTTCCCTGGTGGCACAGTGGTTGAGAGTCCGCCTGCTGATGCAGGGGACGCGGGTTCGTGCCCCGGTCCGGGAAGATCCCACATGCCGCGGAGCAGCTGGGCTCGTGAGCCATGGCCCCTGAGCCTGCGCGTCCGGAGCCTGTGCTCCGCAACGGGAGAGGCCACAACAGTGAGAGGCCCGCGTACCGCAAAAATAAATTAAAAAAAAAAAAAAGTACGTTTGGAATCACATTTAGAAGTTATCTTCTTTCAGTGTTTATAATTCACGGATGAGCTATCAAGTTGTATATGTGCCTTAGTATATGATTCGCCACTCTTCTCAAATGTATACACACATGGAAAAAAGTGTGTTACAAAGAGACATTTAGAGACATTTATATTGTATTATAGAAATACTATACTATCATCCTTGTTAACAGCAATCTACAATATCTTAATACGATAAGAAAATAAAAATGACTAGAAGAAGAGGAATCAGCATGAGAAGGGGAGACCTAGGTTCTGGGTTCTATGGCTTTAGATGTAGCCTTGAACAAGATGTGTGAATTTTGATTTCTTCATCTGCAAAGTGGAAAAGTAGCTATCCAAAGTCCTTTTTGTGACTGCAGATACGAGGTTATAATACATATTTAGGTAAAGAAAATGCTCTGTCAATTATTAAAACATTGGAAATTAACCATGCTGCTTCTAAATTTGCATTTGCCATGCTGCTTCTAAATTTGCATTTGAATACTTTTAGACAGTTCAGTACATGTCTTAAATTATATAAAAGACAGTTATCTGGGTCCAATTTTTGTCTTACATCACCTATACTTATCAAACTCCCTTTGTCATTAATTATAATTTATTGAATGGCCAACATTGGTATATTTATCAGGGCTTTTGATTGTAACAGAGGGAGAAACTCAGACTAGCTTAAGTAAAATGTATTAAATAGTAATTCCAGGGATGAACTATATTAAGTGCATTTGGATCCAGAAATCCAAATAATCCTCTGAGGACACACTCATCTCTCATCTCCATTCACTTACCCTTTTTCATATTAGCATTATTTTTTCCTATCAGCCTATTCTTTCATGTTAGATGGGTCGGGAAAGATGACCTCAGCGTTTATAGCTCACGGAAGAAATACTATCTCCAGTCCCCAAATCACTTGTTAGGGAAAATCCTGGTTGCCCAATACCTGAGTCATGTTTCATGCTACCTAGAATGGATTTCCCAAAAGAAAGAGTTCTGTTTCCAGAAGAAGGGAGAAAAGAGATCACTATATTCTTACTATTCAAGTGCTGTCCAAACCAGCAGCAATGGCATCACCTGAGAGCTCATTATCAAGATCTATCACAGAACATTGACCCAAAACACCTGTTTACATGATTCCCAGGTGATTTGTACAATAAGTAACAGCAAAGTTTGAGAAACTGCAGCACTCCAAACAAACGTATGAGACGAAAACAATAGGCAACTTTGTGTTCATGAACCCCAAGGTGTAACAGAGCTGAGGATTTGGGCCACTTAATATGTGAAAAATAACCATGCCATTTTAAATCCCAAGGCATATTTACGGCTTGATATTTTTGAGATAGAACTTTGTAACTACTGAGATGGTGGCAATTTTTTTTATTTTTTAAAATTTATTTATTTTTGGCTGCATTGGGTGTTCGTTGCTGTGAGTGGGCTTTCTCTAGCGGTAGCGAGCGGGGGGCTACTCTTCGTTGTGGTCTGCGGGCTTCTCATTGCCGTGGCTTCTCTTGTTGCAGAGCATGGGCTCTAGGCGCACGGGCTTCAGTAGTTGCGGCACGTGGGCTTCAGTAGTTGTGGCTCGCAGGCTCAGTAGTTGTGGCTCACGGGCTTAGTTGCTCCGCGGCATGTGGGATCTTCCTGGACCAGGGATCGAACCCATGTCCCCTGCATTGGCAGGCGGATTCTTAACCACTGCACCACTAGGGAAGTCCCTGGTGGCAATTATTATACCTTTGGAACTCCTATGTCAACAATCGGCATTTCTCAAAACTTCCATGACTGAATAACGGATTTGCATGTTCATTTTTTGATATCAAATCAAGACAGAGGGGAAATACATTTTTCAATTCATGAGAAAAGAAGTATTGATATAAGAAAATTTATTTTGACTTTTTTTTTTTTTTTTGACTTTTGAGGAATGTAAGTCTGCAATATTCTGAAGAAAAAATTTTTAGGGAAATAACCCAGAGATGTGATAAACACATGAATATGGAAAGGTCACCTCAAATCCAAGACAACTAGTAGTTTAAAAATCCAAAAGCACATGCCCAACTGGAAATGGAACCAGTATCACTGTCTTTGACTGTTGAACAGCACAAAGGTAAACATAAAAGGAGAATTTTTTTTTCAAACTAGCTTCACAAATACCAACTTAGACAAATAATGTCAAGGTAATATATAGAGCCAAAAAGCAATAAAGATGCTTTAGAATAGTTTATAGCATTTATACGTTAAAAGAGTATAGTCTAGGGACTTCCCTGGTGGTCCAGTAGGTAAGACTCCATGCTGCCAATGCAGGGGGCTGTTGTTCAATCCCTGGTGGGGGAACTAGATCTCACATGCATGCCACAACTAAGAGTCCACATGCTGCAACTAAGAGTCCACATGCCACAACTAAGAAATCCGCATGCCGGAACTAAGAAGTCCACATACCGCAACAAAGATACTGCATGCCACAACTAACACCCGACACAGCCTAAATAAATAGTAATAAATATTTATTAATAAATAAATAAATAAATATTTTTAAAAATTAGTTTTAAAAAATCATCCCTTTTTTTAAAAAAAGTATATAGTCTAATGTGATTCAAGAAAACAAATATGGGGCTTCCCTGGTGGCGCAGTGGTTGAGAGTCCGCCTGCCGATGCAGGGGACACGGGTTCGTGCCCCGGTCCAGGAAGATCCCACATGCTGTGGAGTGGCTAGGTCCATGAGCCACGGCCACTGAGCCTGCGCATCTGGAGCCTGTGGTCAGCAACTGGAGAGGCCACAACAGTGAGAGGCCCACGTACCGCAAAAAAAAAAAAAAAAAAAAGAAAACAAATATGTATGACACCTATATTAAGAACTTCTGATACATCATAGCTAATTCTAACTGGAAATGGATTTTTGCTAGTTCTAAATGCAAGACTTACATACGCTTCCAACATTAATTTCCAATCTAAACAAAATAATTATTACCTCTGGCACTGGTAAGTCTCTGGGAACATTAATAAAGTTAAAACAATGAATTAGAACATCACTTTATATAATTTAGAGGTCTGTTTACCAGTTACACAGAACAGTCTTAACAGTGAACAGATGGTTGTGAAAAATTAAAATATACTGCCCTAATTTTTAACCTTATAAGATGAAGTTACTTTTGCCAACTTGTAGGTCTAACAGTGATGATACAACTAGTGAAAGTCAAAGTATTACAGTTATTGCTTTAGATGATAAGAATTTTTGTCTACAGCAAAACTATCTGATTCTTACTGAGTATAGGAATTTGGATTAGGTCAATTTTGTCACATGAATTAGCTTAAACAATGATAGAAATGCAAAAAAAAATGTTAGAATAAGCAGTCAGTTTCTGCCTTTTTTTTTTTTTTTAAAAGAAAATCAATATTTCCATCTTCTAGTACAAGGCCCACTTTGATAATCTAGACATCTTGACAGGTCTGAATCCCAAAAAGTAGTACTCAAGATGTTTAGAATATTAGGAAAATAATAGGAAACTCAAATACAGCACATGGATACTGCAAACAAAACAGTATGCTGGCAGCCTATAAAAACATACCCAGGGGCTTTCCTGGTGGCGCAGTGGTTGAGAGTCTGCCTGCCGATGCAGGGGACATGGGTTCGTGCCTCGGTCCGGGAAGATCCCACATGCCGAGGAGCGGCTGGGCCCGTGAACCATGGCCCCTGAGCCTGCGCGTCCGGAGCCTGTGCTCCGCAACGGGAGAGGCCACAACAGTGAGAGGCCCGTGTACTGCAAAAAAAATTAATTAATTAAAAAAAATACCCAGAACCTACAACAAAATCACACAGGCATTCTTCTCCAAATTGTCAATTCCAAAATTGCAAAAGCAGCGTTGGTGATATAGTGGTGAGCATAGCTGCCTTCCAAAATTACAAAAGCAGAGGAGAAAATGTTCGTTCCCCTGTCACTATTCCTCCTTCCATTTGGAAAGACAATTCTACAAAACCCTTGTGAAGAAATAGCCATAGGAGTACATGCTGTGTAGGGAAACAGTAGACAAATGCCTCAGGCTGGTGAGCTTTCATGAGTGCCTTGAGCAGACTGATCTGAAAAAGCCAAATAAATTGCCTCGTTACATTGCCCTGTGTATTCGTTTCCTGCAGCTGCTTTAACAAACAGGAGACTTAACCAAAATTTATTCGCTCAACAGTTCTGGAGGCTAGAAGTACAAAATCACAGCAGGGCCAAGTTCCATCTGAAGCCTGGAGAGGAAAATCTTTCCTTGCCTGGTAGCGGGTGGCAGTCTTTGGCCTTCCTTGGCTTGTAGATGCATCACTGGAATCTCTGCCACTGTAATCTAATGGCCATCTTCTCTCTGTGTATCTCCGTATCTTCATATGGCATTCTCTCTGACTCTCTCTTCTCATTAGGACACAGTCATATTGGATTAAGGACCCACCCTACTCCAGTATGACCTTATTATACTAACTATTACATCTACAAGAACGCTTTTCCAAATAAGATCACATTCTGAGATGTTGGGGATCAGAGCTTCAACATATCTTTTTGGGAGATGCAATTCAACTCATACCATCTTCCTTCCATTCAAAAATGAAACCATAATAACAATGCAGTATTTATAAGGAAAAGCTACCACTTTTTTTTTTTTTTTTTTTTTCCTGATTAGATACTGTGGTAGGCAAGCACTCATCTGGGAGATAAGAAACCTAAGTTCTGGTCCACAGACACAAAGTAGCTGAATGAACTTGAACAAGTCATTTGAGTTTTCTGGGGCCCCCATTTCCTGTTTCTTCATTTAAGAAACAAAAGTCTTTTGGGGCCCTTCCAACAATACCTTTCTACTTGGGTTACCTGATATAATGGAGTGAAAATACCTAGCCTTGCGTTCAGGCTCTGGTGTTCAAGATTTTATAATTATTACAAAATTTATAATTTCCATATATTTAAACCAATACTGTAGCTTAAAACTTATACAATTGAATTTCACTCTCAAAAATAATTTGTAGTAGTATGTAGGCCACTACTTTATTTCAAAACAGTAAAACTCACCATTTTCTTTTAAAGCTAGCCAGGATATCATCGAATAGCCACTGTGTTTTAGAAAGCACACTGTGTCAGGAATTGAGAATCCTAGATCCTAGTCCTCTAGCTAGCTGATCACAGTGCACACCAGTAAACTCTCTGGACCTCAGTTTCTTCACTCTCCAAAAGTAAAAGTGAAACTTTTCCATGACTTCTGCAATTTCTTCTAGACATACCTCTTTCTTATTCAGTGGGTATGAAACGCGGGTGAGACCCTGCTTTCAGAGTGACACATAATCAAACTGTGTGATTTGGGATGGGTTCGATTATTAAGGCATAAGTCTCTTTCTTACTTAAGGTAACTAGAATCTTCCCATTTCCAGCACAAAGATGTGTGTTTTTACCTAATATTGAGCAATTTTAATACGTATTCCTAATGCTAAGATGGGGTATAATTTTTAAATTTTAGGATATGACTATTAAATAAGAAATATATTTGGTTTTATAAGATTTATGACAGCAAACATTAATTCATAGAAAGAGCCGTTGAGTCTTAGTTGGTATAAGACTCAGAAGAGAGTAAAACTTCCTGAGAAGATTTGGCTAGTACTCAGGAGCAGCTTCAAGGCCACCTGCCTGCTTATTTATGGTGAAGACACAGGTGACCCTCGCTTCCATAAAAGGAGGGAGGAAGATGATAAGTCAAAACATTCCTTCTGGGCTTCCCTGGTGGCGCAGTGGTTGAAAGTCCGCCTGCCGATGCGGGGGACGCGGGTTCATGCCCCGGTCTGGGAAGATCCCACATGCCGCGGAGTGCCCTCTCCCGTGAGCCATGGCCGCTGAGCCTGCGCGTCCGGAGCCTGTGCTCCGCAACGGGAGAGGCCACAACAGTGAGAGACCCACGTACCGCAAAAAAAAAAAAAAAAAAAAAAAAAAAAAAAAAAAAAAAAAAAAAAAAAAAAAAAAAAAAAAAAAAAAAAAAAAAAAAAAAAAAAAAAAAAAAAAAAAAAAAAAAAAAAAAAAAAAAAAATCCTTCTAAGGGAAATTGAATATTTCTCTGTTCACCTTAATGTAGATTACTTCAAAGATAATCTCCAATTTAGTGTTAACACGAGATTCTTTCAAGAGGAAAAAGTTAACCTGGGATAATTCCATTTGGGACAATGTTACTATGGTACAAAGTAGAAAAACCTGGAAAAATGCAGAATAAAGTTTGAGCTACAATCCCCCCTTATTACACAGCGAAATTTCCTTCCAAAATACCCTTGGCTCGGTGCTAATGGAATACAGCATAATAGAGTTTTGTTACCTTAGGGCATTATCTACACCATTCTATGTCTCTTCGACAGTTAGCTTTCTTGATTCAATAAAGGAGAAGAAAATTGCTCCAATTCAAGGAAAATCTATTAACTCATTTCATTCTCTAAGGTACTATTCTTCTGTATGCCGAAGCACTAGCTTACAAAAGAACATCATAGAAATCGAAAATCTCTGACCAGGTAGAACCTGGAGTACATATTCCTAAATTAGGGGAAAGATTGTATGTCTGTCTGCCTTAATCTTCTTTTTCCTAAGCCTGTGTAGAATGATTTGTGAAGTGTAGAAACGGCACACATGTATTTTTCTTTGGCCTGTCTTGTAAATACCATCCTACGAAGCTCCTACAATGTGTCAGGTACTGTTCAAGGTCTCTTTATGTATATTATCTTAATCATCCTTCCAGCCACATTCAAAGATAATTATTACACGTAGTATTTTTTAGTTGGGGAAACCATTTTAAAGAAAGTTCGAGCAACTGTCTCAATCCACACACCACACACCTCTCACATTAAAGACCAGTGATTCACATCCAGGATTGTCTGGATTTAAAGCCCTGGCATTTTGCTATAAAACTACGTATATTATTAATTAACCCCTTATCGGAACCAAGGCTTTGTCTTCAGAAAGCTCCCAGTTAGCATTTATCCTCACCAGAAGCCCTGAAGAACTAGACATTAGAAGGGTGAATGTTGCATGTAGGAAGGCAGAAGTGGTTGGAGGATCTAAATGCTGGGTGCAGGTGTAGGCAGCCCTGAGCTCCTAGGGGAGGAATAGGAAGTTTAAGGGCAGACTACTACACACTGTCTTCACTGAGGGAACCAGAGCCCGACTGTCGGCACCAGCTACTAGTACAGAAGAAAGGTCAGTGAGAGCGGAACTGCCAGGGGGAGAGACCACAGTAGGCCCAGGAGACAGGACCTGATTCCAAGGGGAAAACTAGGTCACAGTGCAGTGCCGCACTGTCCCAGGCTCCCTGCCCGCTGGGAGTGCCTCAGTGAATGTACCTGGACTAGTCTGACAGTCAGATGACTCCTTTGAAAACTGAGCTAATTAATCCCTTCATGTGATGGCAGAACTCATCATTTCTTCAGCTAATTTTGAAAATGAATTTCATTTCATTCAGTTAACCATTTCTTCAGTGCAGGAGTAATAAATAATAAATAGTGCTCAGAACACTCAGTTCAATGGAGGTGGGAAAGCTGCTTGACTTCAAAACATCCCTGATGCCCACTAGGCACTTTGGATTTTACACTTCTAACATTTACTCATTCAATCATCAAGCCAACCAACAAATATTCATTTAGTGTAGCACTAAGTGCTGTGTAGGTACTGAGAAAAATCAGAACTAAGTCCATTAAATTTTCAATAGTTTTACACCACTACGCCATTTGCTATTGCTAGATGTTTCAGGGTAATGATGATGGCTAATATCTCTTTGCTTTCCATACATCTCTCCACATATTTTCTCAAAGAAACCTTTCATTTCCCTAGCTTCAATTATCAACTCTATGATAATGATTCAAATAACCATTATCTGTGGTCTCCATTATCTACTATTTCTCATCTCTTTGCTCTTAATCTCAAAGACATTACAGATATTTTACTTAGCAAATTCTTCAGTTCCTAAAAACTGATATTTCTCACTGATGTGTATAAAATTGATGACATTTAATAAGAACCTGCTGTATAAAAAAATAAATTAAATAAAATTTAAAAAAGCAAACAAAACCTGATATTTCTAAAATGAAGTCATCTTTCCCCAGGTAGCTAACCACCACCACTCCCCTACCCTCCCTTTTTCTGGAATTTCTGATCTCTGTTAAAAGAACTACTCTCCTCACCCATTTACTCCATGCCTCAATTACTGAGGTTTTCTGCAGGCCAATAAGTTATGAAGTTTTCTCGGTCTTCTCGGTAAGACCAAGAAGGTCTTCATGGTAAGACGTTGGTAAGGTCCCTGTCCCTGTCCCTCCACTCACATTGCTACCCTCCTGGTCTAGGTTTTCATCCTGTCACACACTTCTTTCTTCCTTCTACCTATTTTAAAATCCCAGCTTAAGCTTCAACTCCTTCATAAAGTTTTCTGGACTGTTCCAAACACTCATTGATCTCTGCTGCTCTGGAATTCCCTCAGTATTTATTCTAGTTTGTGATTTACTGCTCTTACCTCCCCAATGAGTATTTCACCCCACCCCACTCCCAACTTTCTCAATGCCTGTTCCAGCCTGGTCCAGGACAGATGCTCAAAAATACAAGGCAATGGTTAATGTCTGGGCACTGTTATGGACTGAATGTGCCCCGCCCTCTCCAATTCATATGTTGAAGCCCTAACACCCAATGTCATTATCTGAAGATAGGGTCTTCAGAAGGGAATTAAGGATAAATGAAGTCCTAAGGGTCGGGCTCTGTTCTGATGGGTCTCTGGCCTTATAAGGATGAGAGATCTCTCTCTGTGTCTCTCCCTTTCTCTCTCTCCTTCTCTCTCTCTCTCTCTCTGTACCATGTGAGGACACAGCAAAAAGGCAGTCTTCTGGGCTTCCCTGGTGGCGCAGTGGTTGAGAGTCCCGCCTGCCGATGCAGGGGACACGGGTTCGTGCCCCAGTCCGGGAAGATCCCACACGCAGCAGAGCGGCTGGGCCCGTGAGCCATGGTCGCTGAGCCTGCGCGTCTGGAGCCTGTGCCCCGCAATGGGAGAGGCCACAACAGTGAGAGGCCCGAGTACCACAAAAAAAAAAAAAAAAAAGGCAATCTTCTGCAAACCTGTAAGAAAGCTCTCACCAAAACCCAGCCATGCTGGCACCCTGATCTTAGACTTCCCAACATCCAGAACTGTTAGAAAATAAATTTCTGTTGTTTAAGTCACCCAGTCTATCTTATTTTGCTACCCAACACCTTTTAGCCACAAGGTATGAATAAACTAATAAAGAGTAAGCCTTGGTTAGCTTAGTCTTGTTACATTGACCACAGTGATCCTTCAAGGACGAGTAAATGATCCAATACCAACCAGAGGGATATAAGAAGAATTTTGTGAGAATTTTTGGGAAAATTCCTTGCTCTCAACAAAGAACTGTCAGAACAGCTATTCTTTCTTCACATTAAGTTGTTGTGTGTGGAATTGCTTTGACTGTTTATTTACTGTGTGGGAAGGTAGGCTAAAAATGAAGCAGACCCAGAGAGAGGGGCAGAGCTGAGAGAGGGAAAAGAAGCAGAGCTGGAGCCTTGATCAGATGACACCTGAATCCTGACCTCTCCCTGTACTTTTTGGTTCTGTGAGCTAATAAATTTCCTTCACTGTCAGTGTGAGTCTGGCCTTCAAATACTTGCAACCAGAAATATCTTTCTTATAGAAAGGAGAGCTAAACCCATTACAATTAGGAAATTATTATTCACAGGAGAAAATTCAGACCTCACTTTGTATCTCAATCTGACCCAATTCATCCCCCATATGCTTTGTAAGGACATTTGTCCTAACCCTCCAATACTGTATCTCTGTGAGTGCTGGCCCATCCCAGAGGGCACTGAGGCACTTGACTGAGTACACTAGATAGAAATTACATAAATTTGTCTTCTCAGAACAAACTAAAGTCTCTGATAAAATAAATAGAACAACAGAGTGAACAATTGAAGAAGCAAAGCAGGGGCATATATTAGAAGAACTGAAACTCCATGGAGAAGAATTGAGAAATAATTGTAAAACCACAGAGAAAAGCCTGGGTCCTGCTTCCTTAGCAGCAGAATGGGAGTCAGCAGTGTAAAAACTCTGGAAGCCAACTGCAAACACAAGAGGTCCAGAGCCATATATTTTGTCATGGTTGCAATAATATACTCTAACTAAACTCTGTTGCTGATTCATGGGTCAGAAGCCTAATTTTTTAAAAATAATAATAATTAAAAAAAACAAAGTCCAAAGAGGCTCTAACGACTGCAGATTAAGATCTACGAAGGAAAGTTTAAAACTGGAATAATGTAGCTCAGAGATGACAAAAATCAAATGCCACCAGTGACCAGGCAGGTATTGCACGAGTGAATTATGAGCAGCGGGGAGTGCAGAGGGCTGAGGATTAGTGCTCTGTTCAAAGTGCACAGGGGCTACTTAGCCCTAGAACTTTGTTGCCCTATAGAAATGTTACCCTTGTGTTGTCGGATTTTCCATTTATTTCAAAAGAAGCTGAAAATGTGTGTATATGGAGTGTGTGCGTGTGTGTATGTAAAAGGAACTAATCAGAAAAAGAAAATCAGTGTTCATTCCAAAAAAAGGAAAGAGGGGAAAAAAAGAAAGAGGGGAAAAAAGAAAGTCAGTGAGCCATTTCTCTAAGTTATCCTTTAGAGAGGTCATCTTCAAGGAGGCTGAGGGGCAGATCATCATTTTCAAACTATTCTCACATCTCCTCTCCCCCACACCTGAGAGTAGCCCTCCAGGTGTCATTAGGCAGAAAATGGCCAGCCCCAGAACAGGGCTTCTTGACCTCCAAAGTGCAAATGAGAGTCACCTGGGGATCCTGTTAAAATGTAGATTCTGACTTGAGCCTGGTCTAGGGCGGAGCCTGAGAGTCACATTTCTAAGGAGTTCCCAGATGTTGCAAAGCTGCTGGTTCACACTTTGAGTAACAAGATTTTAGAGTAGGTCTTTCCAACTTTTTTGACCACAGTCTAAAATAAGAAATACATTTTACTTGGCAACCTAGAACATATACAAAACAGACATATAATTGAAACAGAGACAAAAGTTATTTTATGGAGTGTACTTTTATATTTTTATCTGATTTCACTGTTTTATTCTAGCCTATTGTATTTTTTTAGATATTGATCATTACTCACTAAAGGGTTTTTCTGATCCACTAATAAGTGATGATACAAAGCTTGAAAAACACTTCCACTAAATTTGTATTCAAACCCCTTATATTACATTTTTTTAAATGTATCTTTCCATCTCTTCAAAGAACAAAACAAGAAGACAAAAAAAACCCATAAATGTTGCTGGAGGAATGTAGATCAGCAGAGATGATAGTAATAGCTAAGAGGGGTTGAGCATTTCTATTTTTTAGGAGTATGGTTAAGCACATGTGCTGTCAGACAAGACTGCAGGATTCTAATCCCAGAAAAGCCACTTAAAAGCTGTGAAACTTGGGCAAGTTACTTAACTTCTCTGTTTCCACATCTGTAAAACAGAGATAACAGTAATACAAATGCCTCAAGGGGCTCTTGTGAGGATTGCTGTATATATAAACCTGAATATGTGTAGGACAACGTATTGCACACAGCATGTGTCATAGAAGTGTTTGTCATTGTCATTATTATTACTAAGTACTTTGTAGGAGTCTTATCCCTTAGCTTTCTAATAATCCCATGGGATAGTATAGCAGAACTGTTAGGTGGTCCAGGTTACACCTGTTCCCACTTACTTCTTTGTTGACAGAATTCCAATCTACTCAGGGCATCCATCCCTTACAAGTGATTCAGGAGTGAATTCTAGTTGGTAAGGTGATCACAGCAAACCCTCCTCCCTTGCCAGTGATGGGTTAAAGAAGACCATGTGATTCATCTCTGACCAGTGAACCAAGAGGCATCTGGGAAATGTTTCCTCTCCCTTAAAGTAAAACAGAAGAAGGAAACATCCTATCTTCTTGCACTGTGTGTTGTTATGTCTAGATGTGATGCCAGAAACTGCAGCATTCATTTGGCAACCATGAGGGAAGCCAAACAGAAAAAAGTGAAAGGCATGCACGTGGACGCAGGTAGGTATGGCTACCATCTCCACTGTGAAACGGGAAGGTGTGGGATCAAGCAAGTATAGGAAATTTCCAAAAGTCACACTAAGGAAGCCACCTATTCTTTATCCACTATGCTACCATAGCCTCATCTTTAAAAAATACATAATAATTTTCTTTAAACACCCTGAAGTTATGAATTGATACATTTGGAAAACATTTCCAGAATCAGTTGTCCATCTCAAGACCATTAAGATGGGTTAAGATGATCATTTGTTGGGGGTAGGTAGGTTGTGATCCTGTTAATATGCACAGCATGTACTTTGTGCCACACTCTGCCACTTGGTACATGTTTATTACTTTGCAATTATTCTCTTCTTATTACACGTCTATGGATTAGTTTTTCTCTAACTGGGCTGTCAATTTCATAATTATTCTGATAAACTACCTTAATCCAAGGTGTTATTGACTAAGAATAGATTAACATATCCCTGTTTTCAGACTGTTTATGTTCTTAACATGCATCTTCCCTAAAAGAATTTAAATACTCTGGAATTTCAGGGACTCTATCAGGGATATAAGAGATACTTAGTGGGCAAGGTGACCACTTTGATCCCTAAAAATAGCACCCCTCGGGCTTCCCTGGTGGCGCAGTGGTTGAGAATCCGCCTGCCAATGCCGGGGACACAGGTTCGAGCCCTGGTTCAGGAGATCCCACATGCCACGGAGCAACTAAGCCCGTGTGCCACAACTACTGAGCCTGCACTCTAGAGCCCGCGAGCCACAACTACTGAGCCCGTGTGCCACAACTACTGAAGCCTGTGAGCTCTAGGGCCTGTGCTCCACAACAAGAGAGGCCACCGCAATGAGAAGCCCGCACACCGCAACGAAGAGTAGCCCCCGTTCGCTGCAACTAGAGAAAGCCTGTGCAGCAACAAAGACCCAACGCAGCCAGAAACAATAAATAAATAAAATAAATAAATTTATTTTTAAAAAATTAGGGGCTTCCCTGGTGGCACAGTGGTTGAGAGTCCGCCTGCCAATGCAGGGGACACAGGTTCGTGCCCCGGTCTGGGAAGATCCCACATGCTGCGGAGCGGCTGAGCCCGTGAGCCATGGCCGCTGAGCCTGAGCATCTGGAGCCTGTGCTCCGCAACGGGAGAGGCCACAACAGTGAGAGGCCCGCGTACCGCAAAACACACACACACACACACACACACACACACACACACACACACACTTTTATTTCACATTTTAGAGTCTTTTAAATTGGATAGTATCTTGGAATTTTTGTTGGTCAAGCAGGAACTGTGATGCAGTTGCCATTGACTGTGCACAGACTTTTAGTTATTTCTGATGGCAAGACTGGAAAAGTTCTAAACTCATGTCATTTTATGCCCACTTGAGTTGTGCTTATTGTCTAAAAACTTTCTGTTGATGTCTTTTGGTAAGATGAAAAAAGCTACAGCATAAAAACTTGTAAACAGGTGTCAGAAGCTTGGGGGAAAAATGTATAATGACAACAGTAAAGCAGTCTTTTTGAAAATGCTGCATCAACATCCACGGGCATTGATAAATCTGATTCAAAAGTGAATCTGAAGGGACTTCCCTGGTGGCACAGTGGCTAAGAATCTGCCTGCCGATGCTGGGGACAAAGGTTTGAGCCCTGGTCCGGGAAGATCCCACATGCCGTGGAGCAACTAAGCCCGTGCACTGCAACTTCTGAGCCTGTGCTCCAGAGCCCGTAAGCCACAAATACTGAGCCCACGTGCCACAACTACTGAAGCCCGCATGCCTAAAGCCCATGATCCACAACAAGAGAAGCCACCGCAATGAGAAGCCCACGCATCACAACAAAGAGTAGCCCCCACTCGCCACAACTAGAGAAAGCCCATGCACAGTAATGAAGACCCAATGCAGCCAAAAATAAACAAAATTTTTTTAAAAAATGAATCTGAAAGGCTGACTCCAAAAAATTTTAGGAATGCTTTAATTATCTGGCTTCTATTTTCCTTTTTCTGTTTACAAGAGTAAAATATGACAAAAATCTATATCTAAATCTAAAAGAACTCTTTAAACTACAAAAATAATAATTCTGTGATAAAAAGATTTATCAGTTTAATTGGCATCATTTTTTTCCTTTCTTAATGATACCTAAAATTATGATGCATCTTCACATCAATGACATCTTGAAGTCTTTGAATATGATATTATCCATAGAAGAACAAACAGAATCAGAAAAGCTAAATGGGGCTTCCCTGGTGGCACAATGGTTGAGAGTCCGCCTGCCGATGCAGGGGACACGGGTTCGTGCCCCGGTCCGGGAAGATCCCACATGCCGCGGAGTGGCTGGGCCCGTGAGCCATGGCCGCTGAGCCTGCGCGCGTCCGGAGCCTGTGCTCCGCAACGGGAGAGGCCACAACAGTGAGAGACCCGCCCGCGTACCGCCAAAAAAAAAAAAAAAAGAAAAGCTAAATAATTTACACACACATACATACATGTACACACATGCACACAGTTTCCGCAGGACTAGAAGACGGGTCTTTCCTCTGCGCTGCAATATGCTGCCTCTACTTCGGTGAGACTCTGAGCATGAACCAGATTCCTTAAGGTTTCCCCTAATCCAAGGATTCAGTTTGGAGACAGTATTTGCCATGTGTGGAATGTTATGTGTATTTTTTCTCTAAGACCCAGTGCCGGTGAAATGTAAAATGACATAGCAAGGATCATGCTTTCTTTTAATGTACATCACTGTGAAGGAAGAACTTGATTGTCCAGATTGTAAGCAGGGACTGCAGTCATGTGAGACACAGACTGTATATGTTAAGGGGAAAGCCACATTGTACACACATGCTCTGCTGCTATCACATGTATGTTACCTCAGCAAGAGTATGTCAGCCCCTGGAGAAAATGATAAGCTTTTGCTAGGCTGACGTGCAAAACACATAGCGCAAAATGTTCTGAGGATCTCTAGATTATGTGTCAGAGTTTAGTTTCAGGGATCGAGGATGTGAAGGAGTGATGAAAATCTTTCCAAATTTTAAAATCTGAAAGTGCCTAAAGGGAATTCTAGTTTGATCCCACAGTGTTTATAAGCTCAGATTCTTATAAGTCCCTGCTAGACCACAAGTAAACATTTCTTTGAAAGAAAAATACACCCTGGGAGAGAAGCTGGAAACCATATAGGAGCTCCTGGACCGCGTGATGGTGCCAAAGTGCTCGGGGTTTAAGAAAGAGGTCTATCAAGGATTATACTTTGTAATCTACATTCAGAATGCAGTGCTTTAAATTGAAAACAATAAATCTTTCTAAACTCCAGTTATCTGCCAGTAATGATTTGGAAACTGAAGCACAGATCATTCCATTGAGCAGATTTGTGGAAGAGGGAAAGGACAAAATCCAAGGGAATTTTTCCGGCCGTGAGGCCTGTGAGAGCCGTCTGCCAAGTGGACAGTTTTTTGGCTGTGCTGCTTTGGGAGAGGGCGGGGTAGGAGGCAGGGAGAAAGGAAAACCTCATGTACCGTAAAAATCCTAACAGGTCCACTCTGAGTCGGACCAATGATATTAAAATCCTTACACTGATCGACTGTTACCGTTGTTAAAGCAAATTATGAACTATTTAAAAAAACTATTTGGGGGCTAGATGTTTTCTCTCAATGCAATCTCAACAGCTAGTCAAATGTAGAGATTTTCAGATAGTAAGTAATCTATTCAACACAATTTTTTTGCCAGTCCTCAATTAGAAAGTGTTAGGTGGAACCTCCAATGGCCTTCAGCCTGAATTATTTTTAGTGTGAATCTGAAACATCCAGGCCCTATGTTCAAGAAGGGGAAACAATCAGCAGCAGCAAAAATTCTTCTAAGTTACTGTCTGTACCTGTGTTTACAAAGTGCCCACTTCCTCTTAAGGAAATGTTAACGTAAATAATCAGGAGCACGTTTCAGTCATTCTTGGACATTATGTCGGAGGTGAAAGAAGAAAACCTTGAGCACTAAATTCTTACAAAACTTAGGCGAAAAAAGCTTTTTGGTAATTTTTCTCCTACAGTAATAGAAGGCATAGAGAAAATTTAGTTTGAAAAACCAAGCATAAAATATGATAATAGACAAAACCCCTTTTCCAAATCACTTTCCTTTTTTCCTTATTATTTGCGCAAACTGAAACGTTATCGTAGAATACTTCCAAAAACATTCAGTTCTGCTGTGACTCTCATCTCAATTATTTTCAGAGAAGCCAGTTTGAAAATTTGTAACATTTCTGAGATAATTCCAAATAAATAAATATTGACGTTCATATATAGAACAGTGGTTTGCAACAGGGACAATTGTGCCTCCTTCCACCCCTAACCCTTACCATACCCTAGGGGAAATTTGGCAAAGTCTAGATTCATTTTTGGCTGTCAAAACTGGGGGAGAGGGCTTCCCTGGGGGTGCAGTGGTTGAGAGTCTACCTGCCGATGCAGGGGGACACGGGTTCGTGCCCCAGTCCGGGAAGATCCCACATGCCGCGGAGCGGCTGGGCCCGTGAGCCTGCGCGTCCGGAGCCTGTGCTCCACAACGGGAGAGGCCACAGCAGGGAGAGGCCTGCGTACCGCAAAAAAAAAAAAAAAAAAACTGGGGGAGAGGAGGAGGTGCTACTGGCATCTAGTGGGCAGAGGTCAGGGAAGCTGCTAAACATCCTACAATGCACAGCACAGCCCCTTAACAGAATTAGCCCACCCCAAATGTAGAGAGTACTAAGGTTGACTAACCTTGACATGACACATCTTTGTTTCTCTTTATTTGAACTATGTGATGTGCCACAGGGCCCATGGGACAGAATTTAGTGCACAAGGAGCGAAAACAATTTAACACACACCCTTTCCGCCATGTGCACTTCCTGTACCTTAGACCATTCCACCATACATTCTTGCATGGACTACTCCCGTAGCCTTCCCACTGGCCTCCCTGTTTCTACTTCTGCTCCCCCCATTCCAGTCTTCCCCAGAGCAGCCAGAATGGCTTAAATGATGGGGGGTTCTCTTGCTGTAGACCCTACTGAGGTCAATGTCCTATGAGACCCTGTGGGAGCTCCCTCCTGCCCCCTCTCTCCTCAACACACAGAGGCCTGCTAGTTGCTCCTATCACCTTGATCCCTTGTACCTCAGAGCCTTCCAGTTTTGCACAAACCCCTCTTTATTCCTTCTTACCTTTCAGATCTAATCTCAATTTGAGGAAGCCTTCCTTAATCCATCTTCACTAGATAAAGTCAATCTGCTATAAACTCTCACAGCTCCCTGTACTTTTTCCTTAATACTCTACATAACTGCATTATACACTCGTGTAAACGAGCTCTGCTAGTTGACTGTAAGTCTGTGAGTGCAGAGTCACTTTGCCCATGGTTTCCTCTCCAAGGTCGAGCATGGTACCTGATAAAGTAGCTCATTTATACAACTGAATGAACGAATCCCAGGTTTTGTCTTCTAAGAGTTAATGTAACTGATGGTCATTGAAATAAATGTCTTTAACAGCATACTACTATGCATCTGCTTGCAGTGATAGTTTAGATGGGAAGAAAGTATTAAACTGCTTTGTATGATGAAATAAGAATTAGAAGATTTGGAGGTGGGGGAGGTGACTTGAGAGAAGAGAGACCTGGGGGCGCAAAAGTATCTTCAGGAGACATTGAAATTCTCTATGACAGGGACTAACTGCCAGATTCTTGGAGAGTTCTAGTAATGATTTTGAAGTTGTTTCCTATACTGTACAGCTCTGTAACATTTAATTATTAACATGAATTCCAGTAAAAACTTTGCACTCTCAACCTTGTATTAGTGGTGCTCTGTGAAATGGGAGTATAATCCAGGCTGTGTCCAATGTTGGGAACAGGATGTAAAAAAGACATCAGAGAGGTGAGTAGCCTGAGATCTCAGCAGATAACAGAAAATTGGAGTACGCCCCTCGAGGACTACTGAAGATATTGAGATAGATGCTGGGTTTTCCCCATATTTATATAAAGGGCTTGAGTCAATCTTACTTTAATATTAGAGGTCTAGTTGCTCCCAAGGAGGTGACACCTGGGCACTGGCATCTGTGCTACATAACAATGTGGAACGAATAAAGGAAGGGTGAAGCTAGATGATATCTAAGGTCTCTTTTTCAAACATTTCCCCTCTTTATTCTTTCTAAAATTAAAGGCTGAAGCATGAATCTGAGAATAATTGCTTTTGATTTTAACATTTGAATGTGTATACATTTTCTCTGGCATGTCCAAGTATTATTTCCTTTGTTCCTTGAATTCTCATCTCACAAATTGGCAAATGGAAATCATACTTATCCTTTATTTTGAAGTTCCCAGAAAGGTTTACAACTTCCTAACAAAAAGTCACCAAGTGACTCATTATGGAAAGAAATGGGAAAAACCAACTCTAATGAAGTGTGAGAATAAGAGGTGCAACTTCTTCACAGCTAGTACTTAAATTGTTCTGTCTTTAAGTGCTTTCATATATCAATTCATTGAATTGCATCAACTCTGTGAGGTAGGTACTGTCATTATCCCCATTTCACAGAAAAAATATTTGAGGCACAGAAATGTTAAGTAACTTGCTCCAGGTCACATAGCTAGTAAGTGGTGAGCCAAGATTAGAACCTAGGCAGTCAGCCTCCAGAGGTTACACACTTAACCAATGTAGGCTTTTGAATATGGTACATTCCTAGGTAAAACACAGGATGACATCTCAGTTAATGCCACCTCTGTCCTTCTTTTGCTTAATCCAGAGAAACATCCTTGAATTCTGTCTTTCTCTTACATCCCACTTCAATTTGTCAGAAAACTTCAAAATATACCCAGATTCCAACTGCTTCTCACCATCTTCACTACCACCATCCTGGTCTAAATCACTGCCTTCTCCCCACTGGATTACTGCTCTAACCTCCCAAATATTTTCTAGGCTTGCCCTCTAACAGGCTGTTTTCAGCATGGTAGTCAAGAGTGATCCTTTAAAAACCAAAAGTCAGATCAAGTCACTTCTCTGCTCATAACCATTCGGTGGCTTCCTATTCCATTCAGAGTGAAAGCCAAGATTGTTACAATGGCCTACAAGGCCACATATGCTCTGCTCCTCCTCCCTCTTTGGAGGGACCTCATCCCCTCCTACGTACACAGCTACCCAGCCATACCGGACTACTTGTTCCTCCTGTCCTCGAATATCCCACACAGGCTCTCTGTCTTAGGGCTTTAGCACTGGCCAGTCCCTCTACCCAAAATTCTGCATGGTCATTTTTCTCACTTCCTACAAGTCTTTATTCAAATGATAGGCCTCCACTGAAAACCCTAATTAAAATTATAAACTACTACTGTCCCTGGACCTGCTGAACCCCAACCCTCTCTTTCACTCTCTGTTTTCCCATGGCTCTTACCACTTTCTAATATAATATCTAATTTACTACTTACTTATTGTTTGTCTTCGCTACCAGAATTTAAGCTTGTCAACATTAACGTATCTTAAATGCCATACAGATTTGTTGAACGAATGAAGGAAAGAGTAAGTGGTCATAGTTAGTGACCCTAAAGAATGAGTACAGCTGGTTTTTAAAGTCAATAATTTGTCTATGGAAGTATGTGAAATATATTACTATTGAGTGCATCAGTTTTTGGCATACAGACTTAAGTGTTTGTAATTTTAGGACCTAAATTTTTTCCCCATGAATCAGCAACATAAAAATATAAATTTAGGGCTTCCCTGGTGGTGCAGTGGTTGAGAGTCTGCCTGCCGATGCAGGGGACACGGGTTCGTGCCCCGGTCCGGGAAGATCCCACACGCCACGGAGCGGCTGGGCCCGTGAGCCATGGCCGCTGAGCCTGCGCGTCCGGAGCCTGTGCTCTGCAACGGGAGAGGCCACAACAGTGAGAGGCCCACGTACCGCAAAATAAATAAATAAATACATACATACATACATAAATTTAGAAGCAATGAATGTTACAGCCTTAATCATGAAATTCTACATTCCAGCAAAAAATCCAAATACCCTCTTCCCATTCACCTTATAGGCCCCCAAAAGGAATGGGAACAGTTATAAAAAAATTATACACAGCATTGTTTTTCAGAACCCTTCATCCTCTCAGTCTGTTCAGCATATCCTTGTAAGTTTTGCTCTCTCAGAGAATCACTCCATTTGTGCGTTATATCCTCGAGATAATGCATAGGAACATATTCGGGTGAGTGGTGAGGGCTCTATCAGCAGGCGTCACAGCACCTCCAAGCTGGATGCCCATCCCATCAGCACCCAGTGTGGTCCAGGACAATCTCATCGGGGTTCCTGATGCTCCAACTACTCCTACTAATTTAGAATCCCAAGAGATGGGGCTGGACATTTGTGTTTTAGTTTGACCTAGCATGATACTTAAATCCCACTGATGTTTAAGAACCACTGTCTTGGCCTAGACTTTTCCTGACCTTTCTCCCAGGTACAAATTTGCCCTTCCCTCTTCTCACTTCCTGTGCCCAATTCTCTGTCAAGACTAATCTTCTGAGAGATGTTGAGGCAATAATTATGGATAACGTTTTAGTGTGCTAGTTCCCAAGATTTCCTTTCCATAATTGCATTCAATACTTTGATGCAAACTAGTAACCAATGCCACGACTGTGTATACTCGCAGGCTCAGAAAGGGAGAGAATTTATGACAACGTCTCTCTTATTCAAGGCATTTCTTTCTCTCTAATGTTCTGCCCTAGTGCGGGTTTGACTGAGGGGAAGGATGCTTCTCTCTGTAAGAAATAATCCTTCTTCTTTCCAAAATGTCTTTTCATTTAAGTCATATATTTGGAAACAAAAACTATTTTCTTGTATACCATGTTTATGCTTTATTTTTCCAGCTACCAGGTTGACAAGACAAAACCAGGGAAACCCTAGTTAGAGTGACATAAATTAAATTTGGCCTTGATCCTTAATATTTGCTGGGTTATATCAAATATTGATATAGGTAGGTACTTCTGGTATTTATAAGAATAAAGTTACTCTGAGAATTCCAGTAGTGTTGTTTGTGTAGAAGTCCACTAAATAGCAGGTGCTATGAAAAGCCAGACTCCAATAGAAACATAGTTGATTCTCATTATTCTTGGTAGTTACGTTCTATAAAGTCACCACAAACACTAAATTAGTGAACGTTGAAACATTGCTCGTAGGGGAAACACAGGGTTAGGTTCTTACAAGACTTCGGTCACAATATTTTTGTCAATTGATCAATATATAACTATGTTTACATGTTTTTCTGCTTAAATACAACTTAATAATAATGTCATGGTCATCAGAACTATAATTCATGCCTGATTGAAGCTTATCTAACACATGTATTTTGTCTGTAAGATACATCACAGCCTTCTTGCTCTTAGGAATAGCACTTCTGTACAATGCTTGGTGGCCAGCATAAACACTGATATCGTCAACAAAAAGCACAAAAATGGGAAAAACATGGCTAAACAGATCACAAAAAGGACATTTGTTTACACTGTGAGAGCTGAAACAAGAAGACATAAGGTCACCTTGTTTGACTTCAGCTGGGAACATGCATTTCAGGTTGCAATTTTTTCACTGCTCTCTCCATGCACATATCTGCAAATAACCGTAGATACCACAAGTATTGATTTTAGGGTTACAAATAAATTGTAGCAAGTAGGCAAATTCGTAAATATAGAATCCAAGAATGATAAGGATTGAGCATATTTTCAAAATAAAACACTAATAATGATAATATAGTTACCACTTATTGAGGGCTTGCATTGTACCAAGCACAGTCATTAAATCACTTAAGTCTTAACCCAAGTATATAGCTGAAGAATTTGGGCTTTAGCAAGATTATTAATTTTCTCAAGATCATTGCACTCTAAATATCAAAGTGGGATTCAAGAACTCAAAATTTATTTTCAGACAACTTAAATATTCTTTCAAAACATACAAGGGGTTTATTTGATTTTTTCTTTTTTTTTTACATTTAAAACCTTAATTCAAACGTCATTAGTTTGAAGTTAATAGACTTTAATAGACATTAGTTTATATCAGTGGGAAAACCAAAGCACAAAGACATTAAATTACTAACCAGTCTCACAAATTCAATTTTTAAGAACAGGAGTTTCAATATCCAATGGCACAGCCCAGGCATAATGACAATCATACTCTGTGGATACAAACAGGATAGCAGTTCTACTAAAATAAGTGGCATGCCATTTAAATGTGCATTTGCCAAACTATTCCTATTCCTAACATCTTATTAAATGAGACTGGGTAATACTTTTCCTTCAGAGGATACCTGAAGGATCATTGTATTCACAGCAGAACATCAGCTTCACAAGGTAGCACTTTTACTATATAAAAATACTGGATAAGAGAGTATTGTTTTTTGTTTGTTTGTTTTATACAGCAGGTTTTTATTAGTCATCAATTTTATACACATCAGTGTATACGTGTCAATCTCAATCGCCCAATTCATCTGACCCCCACCCCCATACCCCCGCATCACACCCCCACCCCCACGCCCCCAAGGCTTTCCCCAC
>RJWK010017615.1:0-11033 GCA_004363435.1 Platanista minor | reverse complement strand
GACAGTCTCTAGGTCCATCCACATCTCAACAAATGACCCAATTTCGTTCCTTTTTATGGCTGAGTAATATTCCATTGTATATATGTACCACATCTTATTTATCCATTCATCTGTCATGGGCATTTAGGTTGCTTCCATGACCTGGCTCTTGTAAATAGTGCTGCAGTGACCACTGGGGTCCATGTGTCCTTTTGCATTATGGTTTTCTCTGGGTATATGCCCAGTAGTGGGATTGCTGGATCATAAGGTAATTCTATTTTTAGTTTTTTGTTTGTTTGTTTGTTTGCAGTACACAGGCCTCTCACTGTTGTGGCCTCTCCTGTTGTGAAGCACAGGCTCCAGACGCTCAGGCTCAGTGGCCATGGCTCACGGGCCCAACCGCTCCACGGCGTGTGGGAACTTCCCAGACCAGGGCACAAACCCGTGTCCCCTGCATCGGCAGGAAGACTCTCAACCACTGCACCACCAGGGAAGCCCCTATTTTTAGTTTTTTGAGAACCTCCATACTGTTCTCCATAGTGGCTGTATCAATTTACATTCCCACCAACAGTGCAAGAGGGTTCCCTTTTCTCCACACCCTCTCCAGCACTTGTTGTTTTTAGATTTTCTGATGATACCCATTCTAACTGGTGTGAGGTGATATCTCATTGTAGTTTTAATTTGCATTTCTCTAATAATTAGTGATGTTGAGGAGTTTTTCATGTGCTTCTTGGCCATCTGTATGTCTCCTTTGGAGAAATGTCTGTTTAGATCTTCTGCCCATTTTTGGATTGGGTTGTTTGTTTTTTTAATATTGAGCTGCACGAGCTGTTTATATATTTTGGAGATTAATCCTTCATCCGTTGATTCGTTTGCAAATATTTTCTCCCATTCTGAGGGTTGTCTTTTCATCTTGTTTATGGTTTCCTTTGCTGTGCAAAAGCTTTGAAGTTTCATTAGTCCCATTTGTTTATTTTTGTTTTTATTTCCATTACTCTAGGAGGTGGATCATAAACAATCTTGCTGTGATTTATGTTAAAGAGTGTTCTTCCTATGTTTTCCTCTAAGAGTTTTATAGTGTCTAGTCTTACATTTAGGTCTCTAATCCATTTTGAGTTTATTTTTGTGTATGGTGTTAGGGAGTGTTCTAATATCATTCTTTTACATGTAGCTGTCCAGTTTTCCCAGCACCACTTATTGAAGAGACTGGCTTTTCTCCATTGTATATCCTTGCCTCCTTTGTCATAGATTAGTTGACCATAGGTGCGTGGGCTTATCTTTGGGCTTTCTATCTTGTTCCATTGATCTATGTTTCTCTTTTTGTGCCAATACCATATTGTCTTGATTACTTTAGCTTTGTAGTATAGCCTGAAGTCAGGGAGTCAGATTCCTCCAGCTCTGTTTCTTTCCCTCAAGACTGCTTTGGCTATTCGGGGTCTTTTGTGTCTCCATACTATTTTAAGATTTTTTTGTTCTAGTTCCATAAAAAACACCATTGGTAATTTGATAAGGATTGCATTGAATCTGTAGATTGCTTTGGGTAGTAGAGTCATTTTCACAATATTGATTCTTCCAATCCAAGAACATGGTATATCTCTCCATCTGTTGATACTATCTTTAATTTCTTTCATCACTGTCTTATAGTTTTCTGCATACAGGTCTTTTGTCTCCCTAGGTAGGTTTATTCCTAGGTATTTTGTTCTTTTTGTTGCAGTGGTAAATGCGAGTGTTTCCTTAATTTCTCCTTCAGATTCTTCATCATTAGTGTATAAGAATGCAAGAGATTTCTGTGCATTAATTTTGTATCCTGCAACTTTACCAGATTCACTGATTAGCTCTAGTAGTTTTCTGGTGGCATCTTTAGGATCCTCTATGTATAGTATCATGTCATCTGGAAACAGTGACAGCTTTACTTCTTCTTTTCCAATTTGTATTCCTTTTATTTTTTTTTCTTCTCTGATTGCCATGGCTAGGACTTCCAAAACTACGTTGAATAATAGTGGTGAGAGTGGACCTCCTTGTCTTGTTCCTGCTTTTAGAGGAAATGCTTTCAGTTTTTCATCATTGAGAATGATGTTTTCTGTGGGTTTGTCACATATGGCCTTTTTTATGTTGAGGAAAGTTCCCTCTATGCCTACTTTCTCCAGGGTTTTTATCATAAATGGGTGTTGAATTTTGTCAAAAGCTTTCTCTGCATCTATTGAGATGATCATATGGTTTTTCTCCTTCAATTTGTTAATATGGTGTATCACATTGATTGATTTGCGTATATTGAAGAATCCTTGCATTCCTGGAACAAACCCCACTTGATCATGGTGTATGATCCTTTTAATGTGTTGTTGGATTCTGTTTGCTAGTATTTTGTTGAGGATTTTTGCATCTATATTCATCAGTGATATTGGTCTGTAATTTTCTTTTTTTGTATCTTTTTCTGGTTTTGGTATCAGGGTGATGGTGGCCTCACAGAATGAGTTTGAGAGTGTTCCTTCCTCTGCAGTTTTTTGGAAGAGTTTGAGAATGATGGGTGATAGATCTTCTCTAAATGTTTGATACAATTCACCTGTGAAGCCAACTGGTCCTGCACTTTTGTTTGTTGGAAGATTTTTAATCACAGTTTCAATTTCATTACTTGTGATTTGTCTGTTCATATTTTCTATTTCTTCCTGGTTCAGTCTTGGAAGGTTATAGCTTTCTAAGAATTTGTCCATTTCTTCCAGGTTGTCCATTTTATTGGCATAGAGTTGCTTGTAGTAGTCTCTTAGGATGCTTTGTATTTCTGTGGTGTCTGTTGTAACTTCTTTTTCATTTCTAGTTTTATTGATTTGAGTCCTCTCCCTCTTTTTCTTGATGAGTCTGGCTAATGGTTTATCAATTTTGTTTATCTTCTCAAAGAACCAGCTTTTCATTTTATTGATTGTCTTCTTTGTTTCTATTTCGTTTATTTCTGCTCTGATTTTTATGATTTTTTTCCTTCTGCTAACTTTGGGTTTTGTTTGTTCTTCTTTCTCTAGCTCCTTTAGGTGTAAGGTTAGATTGTTTATTTGAGATATTTCTTGTTTCTTGAGGTAGGCTTGTATAGCTATAGACTTCACTCTTAGAACCGCTTTTGCTGCATCCCATAGGTTTTGGATCGTCGTGTTTTCATTGTCATTTGTCTCTAGGTATTTTTTGATTTCCTCTTTGATTTCTTCAGTGATCTCTTGGTTATCTAGTAACGTATTGTTTAGCCTACATATGTTTGTGTTTTTTACGTTGTTTTTCCCTGTAATTCATTTCTAATCTCATAGTGTTGTGGTCAGAAAAGATGCATGATATGATTTCCGTTTTCTTAAATTTACGGAGGCTTGATTTGTGACCCAGGATGTGATCTATCCTGGAGAACGTTCTATGCGCATTTGAGAAGAAAGTGTAATCTTCTGTTTTTGGATGAAATGCCCCATATATATTAATTAAGTCTATCTGGTCTATTGTGCCATTTAAAGCTTCTGTTTCCTTATTTATTTTCATTTTGGATGATCTGTCCATTAGTGTAAGTGAGGTGTTAAAGTCCCCCAGTATGATTGTGTTACTGTTGATTTCCTCTTTTAGAGCTGTTAGCAGTTGCCTTATGTATTGAGGCGCTCCTATGTTGGGTGCATATATATTTATAATTGTTATAAATTCTTCTTGGATTGATCCCTTGATCATTATGTAGTATCCTTCCTTGTCTCTTGTAACATTCTTTATTTTAATGTCTATTTTATCTGATATGAGTATTGCTACTCCAGCTTTCTTTTGATTCCATTTGCATGGAATATCTTTTTCCATCCCCTCACCTTCAGTCTGTATGTGTCCCTAGGTCTGAAGTGGGTCTCTTGTACATAGCATATATATGGGTCTTGTTTTTGTACCCATTCAACGAGCCTGTGTCTTTTGGCTGGAACATTTAATCCATTCACATTTAAGGTAATTATCAATATGTATGTTCCTATTACCATTTTCCGAATTTTTTTGGGTTTGTTTTTGTAGGTCCTTTTCTTCTCTTGTGTTTCCCACTTAGAGAAGTTCCTTTAGCATTTGTTGTAGAGCCGGTTTGGTGGTGCTGAATTCTCTTAGCTTTTGCTTGTCTGTAAAGCTTTCGATTTCTCCATTGAATCTGAATGAGATCCTTGCTGGGTAGAGTAATCTTGGTTGTAGGTTCTTCCCTTTCATCACTTTAAGTATATCACGCCACTCCCTTCTGGCTTGTAGAGTTTCTGCTGAGAAATTAGCTGTTAACCTTATGGGAGTTCCCTTGTATATTATCTGTCGTTTTTCTCTTGCTGCTTTCAATAATTTTTCTTTGTCTTTAATTTTTGTCAGTTTGATTACTATGTGTCTCGGCATGTTTCTCCTTGGTTTTATCCTGTATGGGACTCTCTGCGCTTCCTGGACTTGGGTGGTTATTTCCTTTTCCATGTTAGGGAATTTTTCGACTATAATCTCTTCAAATATTTTCTCGGGTCTTTCTCTCTCTCTTCTCCTTCTGGGACACGTATAATGCGAATGTTGTTGTGTTTAATGTTGTCCCAGAGGTCTCTTAGGCTGTCTTCATTTCTTTTCATTCTTTTTTCTTTATTCTGTTCCACAGCAGTGAATTCCACCATTCTATCTTCCAGGTCACTTATCCTTTCTTCTGCCTCAGTTATTCTGCTATTGATTACTTCTGGTGTAGTTTTCATTTCAGTTATTGTATTGTTCTTCTCTGTTTGTTTGTTCTTTAATTCTTCTAGGTCTTTGTTAAACATTTCTTGCGTCTTCTCGATCTTTGCCTCCATTCTTTTTCCAAGGTCCTGGATCATCTTCACTATCATTATTCTGAATTCTTTTTCTGGAATGTTGCCTATGTCCACTTCATTTATTTGTTTTTTGGGGGGTTTATCTTGTTCCTTCATCTGGTACATAGCCCTGTGCCTTTTCATCTTGTCTATCTTTCTGTGAATGTGATTTTTGTTCCACAGGCAGCAGGATTGTAGTTCTTCTTGCTTCTGCTGTCTGCCTTCTGGTGGATTAGGCTATCTAAGAGGCTTGTGCAAGTTTCCTGATGGGAAGGACTGGTCGTGGGTAGAACTGGCTGTTGCTCTGGTGGGCAGAGCTCAGTAAAACTTTAATCCGCTTGACTCCAGAGTATTGTTAATTAAATCTTTCATTAACTGTTTCAGAACTAATAGATGTGAGGAATCTCCGTGTCACTCTCACAGCACTTTGCACTGATCTCAATTTTACCACATACTACATGGAATCATAATTATATGCTCACATATCTGACTGTCTTATTACAATATGAGCTCCTCAGTGGCTAGGACCCAATTTTCCTCACTTTTGCATTTTCTAGAACAGTGCTTGACTCATAGTAATGCTCAGTGAAAGTTGTTGAGTGAGTTTCAGAATGGAAGGATGGATGAATGGATGAATGACTGACCATGAGGTTTGCATATCACCATATTTGAGGTCCTGAAGAGTGAGACTGGGTCAAATGTTTCTTGTTTCCATTTTGTTCACACATTTAACACATTTCTTGAGCACTGCTATGTGCTGGCCACTGTACTAGGCATAGGTGTAACTCAGTACAAAAGATTTAAAAGGTCCCTGTCTTAATAAAACAATATTTTAACATTTTTAGTGGAAGGGAGGACACTAAATGACTTCATTTACATAAACATGCAAATTACTTCAAATAGCAAATAATGTAATGGAGATAGAAAAATTTAAAAAAAACAAAAAAATGGGATCTTGTGGGTGGAATGACTGCACTGGACGTGAGGAGACTCCCTGAGTGGGTGACATTTGAACCAAGACCAGAATGATAATGGGGAATTGTACAAATCAGAGAGCCCTCGGCCTCAGCCCAGAAGCAACACATTTTCCTGCTGCTCATATTTCACTGGGCCAGCACTGGTCACATGGCCTCAATTGACTACAAGTGAGCTGGGAAGTAGAGTCTCCTATGAGCCCAACAAGGAGGGGAAGATAGGTCATGGTGAACCAGCAGTATCTACCCAGTGGCTCAAAGAAAAGGGAATGGCTAAATGATAACTTGCCTGTTTGCAGATGTAATCAGTGTTTAGTACTTAGTGTGGCTTAAAAAAAACAGAAGGACAATTGTTCCAGTCAAAGGGAGCAGCAAGTGGTTGGCATAGTAAAGGAACAGGTAAGAGGCCAGGGCATGGCTGGGACACGGTGAATGAGAAGCAACATGGTAAGACATGAGGAGTTAGAGGATGTAGCACAGGAAGGCCAAGCAAGGGGTATGGATTTTTACTTTAAGTGCAATGGGATGCCTTCGGTTTTAAGAAGAGTCAGGTAATCTGACTTAAATTTGTAAAATATCTCTTTGGCTATTGGGTGCTAAATAGATTAAGGTTGGGGGTTGGGGGAGAGTATAAAGGTGGGAAGACAGTCAGGAGGCTCTGCACTAGTCCAGGTGACAGAGGATGGTAACTAGACCTGTGGGAAAGGAACAAAGGAGATGAAAGGTAGATCTTTATGTAGAATAGAAAGGACTTTGTGGTAGATTGGACGTGAGGAAATGGAAAATAGAGAAATCCTTCCCCAGTAAATAGTGCTGGATACTCGTTTTTCTTCCCATCCTTATTTTCATCCATAAACGTGCAGATGCCAGGTTATATGCTGTACTATGCTCTTCACTGGAAAATTTTATGAACTGTATGAACGCAGATGAGACCAATTTTTTTAAGGACTTATTATTATTATTATTATTATTGAAAGATGAGACCAATTTTTAACTTGAAAACAAAATAGACTTACTAGTCCTGGTCAAGCCAATAGTCATCTTTTAAAAAATAGAGACTATTTTTGAGTTTAGATTTTAGAATATATCTTATAATTCAAGGTGCACAGACACAGAATGTGAACGTGTATTGAAAGATTTCTAGAAGTTAGTTTATGACTGCCTGATGTGGTCCAAGTATTAGTACAATTGAATTTTATAGACCTCTGCATTTTTTGTCAATGCCAATCACATGCTACAAATGCAGATTCCTAACTCACAATAATCATTGGTGGCTTTGTAATTACACTGCAAGAGCAACGTGCCTAACCTTTTAATAGAAATGCTAACTCCAGCATTCTGTCCTTTTACTTTCTCTATAGAAACACAGAAGTTATTTTTATAACATTTTTAAAAACATTCACATCTTAATGAATGGAGATGTAGGGAAAAATGAAATTTAAGTATTAGCTCTTCAGATATATTGAGGTTTACATTTGTGTTATGTTCCAAACAAGGTTGAGGTGCAACAGAATGGGTTGTTTTCTGTGCAAGCCACCAATATACCAGACTAGATTGCAGTAGAGATATAGAACTACCTGTTGATTTTGTTGTGTGACATGACCAGATGTGTTTAAAATACAACAGAAACTGAGTCACATCTTCCATGTGGCTGAGCACCAGTGAGAAGCAGCTGTACGCTGTAGTCAGAAGACAAGGCTCACAATAAGAGGCTGCTTGCAATATTTTAGCTCTTTTAACATTTTTTTTTTTTTTTTTTGCTGTACGCGGGCCTCTCACTGTTGTGGCCTCTCCCGCTGCAGAGCACAGGCTCCGGACGCGCAGGCTCAGCGGCCATGGCTCACAGGCCCAGCCGCTCCACGGCATGTGGGATCCTCCCGGACCGGGGCACGAACCCGTGTCCCCTGCATCGGCGGCAGGCGGACTCTCAACCACTGCGCCACCAGGGAAGCCCTCTTTTAACATATTTTAAAAAGGGATTCTCAGTGCCACTTCTATCTACATACATTTTCCTGAAGCACATTACACACAACTTTCTTAGGTGTGGAAACGGTCCCAGGAAGCTTGAGCAGGCCCCAGTCTGATCCAGAGACCTGTGAACCTGTCTTGCCCTTTGCTTGTGAGAGACAGGCTGGCTCTGGGAGTGAGCAGGACTCATTCAGCTGGAGTGACAGATGACTCCCGGGGTTGCCTAACCTGTACGGAGGAGACTAGACTGCTTTCAATAACACTGCCCATGGGAGAAAAGAAATTTTTTTTTTAAATTTAAAATAGTAAGGGGATTTACCAAGATGAAAGATACAGTGGAGAGAGAAATGGAACGCCAACATCGATGAGGAGAGGAACATTAGGGAAAGGGGGCATTCCAGGTTTTGAGGGTTTTGTTTTGTTTTGGTTTGGTTTGGTTTGGTTTTTTAGAGAAATGATTTTGTAACTTTTGGCATCGGGGGGCGGATTTTATATCTTCCTCTTTTTTAGATTTGGAATGTGTCTTTCCATGAGGTAAGGAGGAGTTACTGTAAATACATATGTCTATTTCTCCTCTTTCTGCTAAGAAAATTGCCGTTAAACATGCTGCTGCTACTCCCTTATTTTGCACCAAGTAAATGTTTAAATATTTTAAAATAAACATGTTTCAGCTGACTGCTGGGTGAGATTCATTACAGCCAGAAGGAACTCAGTGGAACTGTTCAAGGAGATCTGGTTAATATCACCATGATTTATGCCTGTGGTGGAAATTGCACTAATATTTACACGAAGGGCATGGTTTGGGGGCAATGGTAAGGCCCGACTGAAGTGGGAATTTGCACAGTCAATGCCTACTAATGAAAATAGCTACAGTTCAGTGCTCTTTCCAAATGCATAATTAGGCCCTTCAAATGACATGTTATTTTCACATTTTTACTCTTAAGCTGCAAACTTTTTCTTGCCATCCTCTGCCTGCATTGAGATTGTTCCTTTGCAAAAACAATTAAGCAAAATAATACTAGGCTACAGGATAACTTCTAAAAAATGTATTTTGGCGCTTTTTTTTTTCAATTTATTTATTTTGGCTGCATCAGGTCTTTGCTGTGGTGTGCGGGTACTACATCGCATGCAGGCTTTTCTCTAGTTGTGGCGCAAAGGCTTAATTGCCCCGTGGCATGTGGGATCTTAGTTCCCCAACCAGGGATCGAACCCACATCCCCTGCATTGGAAGGTGGATTCTTAACCACTGGACCACCAGGGAAGTCCCAATTTTGGCTACTCTTTGATAAGCTTTACCAATGGAAAAAAGTCATGATTTTCTTGATTAGTTATATATATTTTTAAATGATCTATGAGTTATCTTTATAGTGTCTGAGTAGCATTGTAAAACTGCATTTCTTGGCACTGTGAACACTTAAATGAGTTCCACATGGGTGGAGAAGAAATTTCAGACCAAAAATTACACTGAAAATACAGTTCTGCTAAAGTCCTGTGGGTTTCTTCATTTAAGTGATGAGTGAGCCAGTGGGAAATCTCTGACACTGAGTTTGCCAGGTTTTCACTTTTTCTTTATTCTTTCTTTCCAAGTTCAACGGTTTTCTAATTTGTTTCAAAAGCAGAACACCCTGGAAGTCAAGGTGTTCTTCGTGTCACGTGATGAAATACAGATATATTTATTCTGATTTAGTACAGAAAGACTGAACTATGTATCTCTCTCTAGAGACAGATCTCTATAGAGATATATAAAAAGTTATGAATTTATTTTACTTGTTTTTCAAGATTATTCAATGTTGGTGTTGTAAATAGCATTCTCTTGGTCTTATATTTATAAATACACCAAGGCTGTTTCTTGGTTTCCAGTTAGGGCTGCTTCCATCTTTTCCTGTTAGTTCTTGTTTGCTACTTGTTCGCTCACTTTTGTACCCAGCAAATATTTATGAGAGAAAAATCTAAAATTTCTAAGATTCTATCTATTTTGAGATTTTTCTGAGTTGGGAAAATTCCATTTTTTGATTTTAGCACTGAAGACATTAGTCCAGCAAGAATAGATTTGAGCATAGCTTGAGAACTGTTCCTCTAATTTTAAACTGAGACTGCATTACATCCAATTGCTGCTCAGAAGGTAGAGACAAGGTATTAATATAGGCCAAGGTTAACTAGAAGGCATCTATGGGCAGCTTCCTTTTCTTTGTTTAATCTTTATTGAGTGCTTAACTATGTACCAGGCACTGATTTAAACCCTTTATATGTATGAATATTAGAAGCATATAATATCATCTCTTCATTTATTAATACACATATACTAAGTGCCTGTCACTATTTTTTGCCCTGGGGATAGAACATGAACAAAACAAAGTCCCTGCTCTGCTACAGTTAGTTTATAATTCTCATCAGGGGTACAACTCTGTGTTTAAATCTCTGCTTCACCTCTTACAAGCTCTGTGACCTTGAGCAGATTACGTAATCTCTCTGTGCCTAAACTCCTTTATCTGTAAAGCGCAGAGGATAACAGTTCCTACATTAGAAGGCTGATATGAAGTGATATGGTATGATATTAATGAGTCAGTCGTTATAAAATAAAACTGGGTATGGAAAATAGAGGAAGACTAGAAACAGATATGGGGGGGTGGTTCATGTTATACAGGTGGTTGGTTGGGAAAAGCCTCACTGTGACAAGGACGTTTGAACAAATACCTGACAGAAGTGAGAGCCCAGATCACGTGGCCATCTAGGGGAGGAAGGGTCTGGGTGGAGAGAACAGCAAAGGACAGAGGAGGAGGCGTGCACTATCTGTTCGGAGAACAGAAAGGAGGCCAGCACAACCAAGAAAGGGAGTATGGTGGGAGATGAGGACAGAAGGAAGCAAGGACCGTGATCAGGAAAAGACTTGTAGGCTATGATGAGAACTTTCTATTTTAATTAGAACTTTATTCTGAATAAAGCGAAAGGCCTCAGAAGAGATCCCCAGTAAGCTGCCTCCCCCTTCCCCACCCAGGTTTTAAATAATTGGTGAAATAAAGCAAGGGATTTTTATCTGATTCTCTTTTTTTCCCCCTCTCTAATGTATCACAAGCAGCAGAACAGTACCTGGCATAGAGTAGGATCTCAACAAATATATGATGAGTGAATGAAAGAAGAAATTCTGTTTTAAAGTAAAGATGGAAACCAACATGTCAGCTTTATTACTGATAGAGGTGCAGCTGTTAGATGCTGCTTTGGGTTAGTTAGCCAAGTGGACTTACTAATATTGAATCCCAGTATTAGGCAGAAAGAACCAATGATCAGTGCATCAACTGAAAGGGGCAGAAGTGAAACC
>RJWK010017614.1:0-26013 GCA_004363435.1 Platanista minor | reverse complement strand
GGCTCAGCAGCCGTGGCTCACGGGCCCAGCCACTCCATGGCATGCGGGATCTTCCCGGACCGGGGCACGAACCCGCGTCCCCTGCATCGGCAGGCGGACTCCCAACCACTGCACCACCAGGGAAGCCCTATTTCATTCTTTTTTATGGCTGAGTAGTATTCCATTGTGTGTATGCACCACGTCTTCTTTATCCATCCCTCTGTCAATGGACATTTAGGTTGCTTCTAAGTCTTAGCTATTGGAAATAGACTTGCACTTAAATTTCTAAAAATTTAAATTATCCAAATAATACATAAATATGTCCTTTTTTAAATAAATTTGTTTATTTTGTTTATTTAATTTTGGCTGTGTTTGGTCTTTGTTGCTGCACACAGGCTTTTTCTAGTTGCGGCGAGCAGGGGCTACTCTTCGTTGTGGTATGTGGGCTTCTCGTTGCATTGGCTTCTCTTGTTGCAGAGCACGGGCTCTAGGTGTGCGGGCTTCAGTAGTTGTGGCATGCGGGCTCAGCAGTTGTGGCTCGCAGGCTCTAGAGTGCAGGCTCAGTAGTTGTGGCACATAGGCTTATTTGTTCCACGGTATGTGGGATCTTCCCAGACCAGGGCTCGAACCCGTGTCCCTTGCATTGGCAGTCAGATTCTTAACCACTGTGCCAATAGGGAAGCCCCATAAATATGTTCTTGAAGTAAAAATTTTCAACAATACAAACTGAAAAGTTCCCCTGACTTATCATCCTTAATAATTCTTGAAACTTCCTCTCAGTTAACTATTATGTACTAGGAATGTTTACATCTACAACTAACAAGAAAACCTAGCTATCAATGACCTAAGCTAATTGGAGTTTGTTTGATAGGCAGCTGTTAGCATTGGTTCAGTGATGTCAAGATGGCTGCCATAGCTCCAAGCATGGTATCTATCATTCATGAATCAGTGTGGCTATAGATAATTAATTTTCACCATTGTGTGGAATTCCATTGTACAAATATACTACACTGTATCCATTCTCCTGTTAACGGACACTTGGGTTAATTCCAGTTTAGGGGGTTTTGTTTCATTTGTATTTTCTGGTTTTGCTATTAAAAACATGTGTTATTAATCGTCTTATACAAGTCTTCTGGTGTACAAATTGCACAAATTTCTCTAGGCTATACCTAGGAGTAGAACTTCTGAGTAACAGAGTTTTCACATTTCAATTTTATTTTATTATGCCCTTTATATAAATGGTATCATGTAGTACATATTGTTCTGTATCTTTAATTTATTGCATAAGCTCAAAGATTTTGTCTATTTTTCTCACTACTCTATCTCCAGCACCATTTATTCATTTAATAAATATTTATTAAATACCTACTCTGTACCAGGCTCAAGTTGGAAACATTTACTTGAGTTTTCCTCTGAAGTCCCTTCCCTCCCTATCTTCCATAAAGGCTCTCAATTCTGATCCTTCAGTTTACAAGTTTACAAGCCGGTATTATCCCAAGAATAGGGCCACTGCTAGTCCACAGGGTGCTTTTATGCTAGTTGAAAAACAGGCATATCCCTCCCACGGCACCCAATCACATGCCAGGGTTACCCACAGCCAGCACTGCGCAATGTTTGGTAAGCAGAGCTCAGCCTGAATTTCAGCCCCCTCACTCCCTCAGCAGATGCTCTTATGCAGGTACAACCTGTTCAACTGTACAGAGCAGCCATGCCCCAGAAAGCTAGCTAATAGATGCAAACTTCTCTTTAACTGTCTCTCAACCTGGCTATACTGAAAGATGTTCTTCCTTTACCTCTGTTATTCTCTCCTTTACCTATTGCACTAAACAGACTGTAGGAAGAGTCCATAACATTTGCCATGAAGAAAATATTTGCCATGAAGAAAAGCGGCACCAATCAGTTCTTTTAAATGTAGGTTCTGTGGCTCAAAAAGCATTCTTTGTCAGTAAAACCAACCCAGATACCCAAGCCATAATGATTTGGCTTGGCTTGGATGGAGAACTGGTATATGAGCCAGAAATGATCTCTGTGGGCTAGGAATAAAATATACCAGGTTCCTCTGAAGTGGCTTCACCCAATTTCTGTCTAGTGGCCCAGTTTCTGTGGATGCAAAGTGACGGCAGACAAGCCAATCAAATTCTGTCTTTGAGAACTACACATGATAGATGAAGAAAGAAAGGACAGATTATTCCAGTTTAATGAGCCCAAGTAATAATGAGAAATTTATGATTTTTAGTGATACTCAGAGTTGCACTAGGATGAAGGGAAATTTGGAGCCTGAGGCAACTTCCCTTGTATAAAACTTTCAACAGAGAATGAAATCTATGTGACTCTTCCTAACACTAATTGGTCATTTCCCCCAGAGTTAAGTATAAAATGTCTTATATCATTTTCTAAGTTCTGCTTTTCTCTCCAACCAGATGTTAACTTCCCCAAGATGACTTCCTTGTGAGTTCTTTAACCCCTGGCAGTGTGCTGAACATGCACATAAGAAGAACTCAATAAATATTTGAGAGGCTGAATTACTTTTAAAAAAATTGTTAATAATTCAACCTAAGACATTTAAGTAACAAATAACATATAACCATTATAAAAAATGTAAACAGTGTAAGTTGGAGTTCATGTACTTTTTTTCTCCTCCATTCTCAACTATCTCTGCTGAAGGCTTATCATTGTTAACAGTTTTTTATGTGTACTCCCAGACCTTTTTACATGCACAGACATATTTGTAAGGTTTTTCCTTACATGAAAACGGAATCATATATTGTTCTGCAGCTTGCTTTTTTAAATTAAACAATTTTTTGGTCTGTTCTTCATGTTACTGTGTGTGGTGTGTACCTCATTGTTTTGGATGGCTGCTTCCATGGTGTCCCTTTCATAGGATGGACATGTTAATTTTTTAAATAACCATCTATAGCTGAATATTTAGGTAGTCTCCAAGCCCTCACTATTATGAATAGTGCTACAATGAACACCCTTGTACATATATTCTTGCACACTTTGGTGGTATTTTTGTAGGCTATAGACTCAGATGTAGAATTACAGGGGAAACTTACAGCGATGTTTTGAAAAGGACATTTAGTTAAGAAAGTCTAAATTCTAGGCTTGACTCTAACACTTCTAATCTGTGTTACTCTGAGCAAGTCACTTCCACTCCCTGAGATTCTTTTTTGGTTTTTTTTTGTTTGTTTGTTTGTTTTTGCGGTACACGGCCTCTCACTCTTGTGGCCCTCCCGCTGCAGAGCACAGGCTCTGGATGCGCAGGCTCAGCGGCCATGGCTCACGGGCCCAGCCGCTCAGCGGCATGTGGGATCTTCCCGGACCGGGGCACAAACCCGTGTTCCCTGCATCGGCAGGCAGACTCTCAACCACTGCGCCGCCAGGTAAGCCCCCTTTTTCCTTTTTTGAGAAAAAGTTAAAAATGAATAACTTATATTAGTTTTCTACTGCTACATAACAAATTACCCCAAGATTTTGCAGCTTAAACAATAAACATTTATTATCTCACCTAATTTCTGCTTAGCTGTGTGATTCTGGGTCAGGGTCTCCCATGAGCTCACAGTCATGTCATTGGCGAGGGCTGCAGTCACGTGAAGGGGCTGACAATCTGCCTCCAAGTTTACTCATGGCTGCTGGTAGGAGATTTCAGTTTCTCCCCACATGGGCCTCTTCATCAGGCTGTTCATACAACTTGGTAGCTGGTTCCTTAGAGTGAGAAATCTGAGAGAGACAGAGACAGAGACAGACAGAGACAGAGAACCCAAGACAGAAGCTGAAGTCTTCTGTCCGAGCCACTCTCCTAATCTTGGAGGTGACATTCCATCACTTCTGCCATATCTATTTCCTGGAAGCAAGTCACCAAGTCCAACCCAAACTCAAGGGGAGGGAAAGTAAGCTTCATCTCTTAAGGGGAAGAATATCAAAATACGTATAAATATATCTTTAAAACCACACTGAGTACAACAAAAACATGTGAACAGTGGTATACTCACTGCCCCAAACTGGGAATTATTACCTTATCATATTTTCTTCAAAACATTTTCAAACAAAAAAACATTAGAAATAAAATCCTCTTTGTTCTCATGCCCAGTCCCAATCCCTTTCCTATTCTCCAGATTCTAATCTCCAACAATTCTAAGATTATATGGTGTATCGTTCCAGTCTTGTTATTCTTTTATATACATCTAGGTCATGATCCAAGAGGTCAGGGACCTTGTCTCACTAGCACCTGACATAGAGTAGGCACTCAGGGCATATTTGTTGACTAAATCAATGATTTCTAGCCTACAGCCTCAGTGTTCTACTCTCCACTCCTATACCTGACGGATATTTCGAAATGAAAAGCCTGTCACACTCCTCCCCAGCTTGAAAAATGCCATTGGCTCCTCTGTCTGTGGAATAAAGTCCACTCTTCTTAACACACGTTAAAAGTTTCTGTGAAGACAACTCTCCCCTCCCCCCCAAAGCAAAACAAACACCACTTCTTCTAATAGAGGAAGCGGAAGAAGAAAAACGCAAATCAGCTAATACTATTATAAGCTGACGGCCCTGGTAAAAGAAGTCCCCTAGGAAGAGTTCAGAATCCATAGATAAAGGAGGTTATGTAATTATTTATAGATTTCATCTTCGTTGTTGCTGTGTTTTTTCCTTCATGTTCTTTCTCTTTCATGAGAAAAGTTTTACCTATTGTTTATAAGGGAAGGGAATCTAACATTTCATTGAGCGCTTAACGATATGCCAGGCATTTGGCTAAATGCTATATTTACTTTATCCCATCTAATATAATTTTCTTCAAAAACCTAGAGTAGGTGTCACCTCTTCTTTCAAAAATAAAATGACTGAGGTCAAATACACCAAGGAAAATAAACTGTGCTGGTGATTTCTACATTACAAGAAAGTACAAAAGACTTGTGCAATATATATGCTGCTTATTAATATTAGGTCGTGGGCCACCTGTGGTCACACATCTCATGTGTGATACTCTTGATGTGCCAGTCTTCCTCATAAACTCCTCTCCCATCTCTCTCTCTCTCTCTCTCTCTCTCTCTTCCTTCCCTCTCTTTCTCTTCTCTTCCTCCGGGCTTGCCTCTCTTTCCCTTGCTCTCTCTTAATCCCATTACTTTCTGGGTTTTTTTGTTTTGTTTTTCGTTTTTCGTTTTTCTCTCTGCCTACCTCTTAAGCCCATCAACAGCTTCATTGTTGCCTTCTAGGCCAAAAAGTTTACTGAAAGCTTGTCTAAGCTGAAGGGAAAGTAAACAGAAAGAAAGGCTTCCTTTAATTCCTGAGCTAGAATTGCAACAAAGTATAATGTTGTTTCAGTACAATATGTGACCCAAAGAGATAAAGTTATATACTCTAGCCAGGCTTTCAGCTTCCAGTATGCAAGGGACAGTTGCTCACTGAGCTCTTGATGAGGTTCTCAATCATTACTGGTAATATGAAGGTCCTCATGTTTCCATTTTGAAAAAAAAGAAACTGTAACCAGGAGATGTTAGCATTTTATCAATATGTAGAAGTTGTAGAGGGAAGTTTCCCTGAGACTTGAAAAGTAGGAATGGAAGCAGAAGAAAAATTTTCTTTAAAGGACAGACAGGATATGGAAATCTGAAAATATATATAGCATCACGTGGAAAATTCAAGATGAGTCTGGTGGTCCTTAAATTCCACCCATTCATTAGGTCCTGAGAGTGCGGAGGCTGTTTGGAAAGCCAAAACTAGATTATTAATAATGCAGGAGGTTTTACACTCCATTCTAGTGTTTAAGTCGAGGTTGCCCTCCATTTTGATGCTTTCTGATTCTCCACTTTTAGGCAAACGAGAAGAAACCAAGAGGATCATTCCTTTGGCTCGATTTCAAGAAAAAGGTATTCATTTATTTGCAAAACTTTTCAAGTGCTCTCTGAATATCAGACTCCATATTTAAACAAACCAAATCTTAGTGAGCAAGCAGATGCTATAAATCATCAAAACAGCTCCCTCTTCCCCGACCTCCCCGGCAAACAAACAGGCATTAAAAGAAAATTAGCGTTGGGGGCTTCCCTGGTGGCACAGTGGTTGAGAGTCTGCCTGCCGATGCAGGGGACATGGGTTCGTGCCCCGGTCTGGGAAGATCCCACATGCCACAGAGCGGCTAGGCCTGTGAGCCATGGCCGCTGAGCCTGTGCTCTGCAACGGGAGAGGCCACAACAGTGAGAGGCCCGCGTACCACAAAAAAAAAAAAAAAAAAAAAAAAAGAAAATTAGCGTTGAAGAACAGAGCTAGTGGGTAGGTGGTTTATAGCTTGTGGGTTGATGATCTGACAACATTTTAGCAGAGAACTTTGCTGACTGGCAAAAAGCAGTGAGTTGCTAAACACTGAGAGATTGTTATGAAGACTTAAGGGCGAAGATATTGTTTCCTGGAAAAGAGGGCAGTGTTTGAAGACTATTGCCCTACCACTTTCATGATTTGCATCTCATGTGGAGGTGTCTTTCCTTAATAAAAAGCAATTAGATCCCAGCCAGGTACCAGCCCCTCCTCTTCAACAGACTCTTACCACCCAGAATTAATAACATAGCTTGTTGACTCGTTAAGCCTTGGTGTCATTTTGATGCATATATTATTACAGCAATACCTACAAAGCTACAATATTCAATCTGCTTAAACGATGTTAAGGCTATACTTTGGAGATGAGAAACTTTGAATTATCCAGTTGATTCAGGAAATAAGTTTACTGGCCTATTATACATTCATTGGAAGAGTGAAAGAGAGAGAGAGAGAGAGAGAGAGAGAATCCACTGAGGCTTAAATCTGAAGGGAACTCAGCTTTTCACTGTACTTTTAGAAGTAAAATAGTAATGGTACTCATAAGGGAGTTTTATAAATTGGCATGCCCAAAATTTCTTTTTTAGCTATGTGCATGTAACTGCGTAAGTGAATGAGCTGGACTGCATCAGGGACTAAAGAAAGCCACTTTGCTCTTTTTCTCCACTGCTCTTTCAAACCTCCTCTGTCAAATTATTCTTCTCCAACCTTGGATGAAATGTGAGGCAGAGATCCTAGTTTTTCTGGTCATGTTCGTGTATTAAAAAGCTCAATGTCATCTAATATTAAAATGTCGTGGTCTCATTTGATTCATAGTTTCTACTTATGTCCCCATCCCCTATTCCCTCCATCCACGGGCCTGAATCAACCTTGCAAGCCCCAAATGGGAAAGGTCAGGGTGGGTTTGTGTGGAATGGGGGCAGGGGGGAGGGAGGAGGGGTTTCTTTCTTCCTAGACCCACTGACTTCTACACTTTCTAGGCTGCTCTTTGTGGCTTTCCTATGGTCTGATCAATGAAGGAGGTGGATTCAAGGACAAAGGCAATGTTCTCTGCCTGGTGCGGTGGACTTTCTGAGTTCTCACTACTGAGGACCTCCAACCTCCAGTTTCCTTTCACAGAAAATGATTTCAGACTGACCATTGCTTTCTCCACCACTTCCCACTCCAATCACATCTCAGCTTGAAGCTTTAGATGGCTCATGACCACCCTTTAGAAAGATTGTTTTGGTGGAGTCTCTCTTTTTATTTTGAATTTTATTTTATTCATTTTTTATACAGCAGGTTCTTATTAGTTATCTATTTTATATACAGTAGTGTATGTATGTCAATCCCAGTCTCCCAGTTCATCCCACCCCCCCACCCCCCACTTTCCCCCCTTGGTGTCCATACATTTGTTCTCTGGTGGAGTCTCTTTTAAGATGACCCAAATCCAGTTCTTTTTAATGTAATCCACATGCAGCCCACAGGAAACCTGTAGATTAGCCTCCTCAGAACCTTATTTCTAATTGCATTAATCAGGGTTCTCCAGAGAAACAGAAACAATATGCGATAGAGATAGAGATACAGATAAAGAAAATTTTTTTACATTTTATGAAAACTTTATTATAGACGTTTAAAAACATACATGATAGAAGAGGGAATAATGAAAAATGAACTGATGTATACATCTCCCAGTTTCCACAATCATCAACAAACTGTCCGTTCTGTCCTATCTATGCCTACAGCCACCAGCATCCCTGGCCGTCTACCCCAGAACTATTTTGAAGCAAATCTCAGATATCATATCATTTATCTGTAAATATTTCATTATATATCTCAAGAAGATACAGATTTTTTATAAAAAACATGATCACAATTATTACACTTAAAAACTAACAAAAAAAAGTTTTTGGGCTTCCCTGGTGGTGCAGTGGCTGAGAATCTGCCTGCCAATGCAGGGGACATGGGTTTGAGCCCTGGTCCCACATGCCAAGGAGCAACTAAGCCCATGCATCACAACTACTGAGGCCTGTGCTCTAGAGCCCACAAGCCACAACTACTGAGCCCTAATGCTGCAACTACTGAAGCCCATGTGCTGCAACTACTGAAGGCCACGCACCTAGAGCCCGTGCACCACAACAAGAGAAGCCACCACAATGAGAGGCCCGCGCGCCACAACAAGGACCCAACGCAGCCAAAAATAAATGAATAAAATAACTAAAATTTTTTAAAAGTTCTTAATACCACCAAATGCTGAGTCAGTATTCACATTTTCTCAACTGTCATGTATATTTTAAAATATCTTATTTGTTTATTTATTTATTTATTTATTTGGCTGCATTGGGTCTTAGTTGCTGTGCATGGGCTTTCTCTAGTTGCGGCAGGCGGGGGCTACTCTTCGTTGCGGCGTGCGGGCTTCTCATTGTGGTGGCTTCTCTTGTTGTGGAGCACGGGCTCTAGGTGCGCAGGCTTCAGTAGCTGCACAATTTGGGAGTCTACTTTAAGAAAATGAATATAAAAAATTAGGTCTTTAAGTTTTACAAAATCATGAGACCGTGTGAACACATTGCCAGGGCCCTTTCTGGGAGTGAGGGGCTTCACATAAATCTGACTCAAGACTCAGTCTATCTATGAAAGTGTTAAATCTTTAAGGACTATTCTAGATTGTACAATGGTGAATTGCGTTCTGCAATCAGATCGGCAGACCTATATTAGATCAATTCAGCTATCTACCAGATACTTCCTGTGTATTTTGGGAAAAGTTATTTAAATTCTCTAAGCCTCGATTTCCTATATTAGTAAACCCAATTCATACGATAGTTGCAAAGATTAAAATGTGTAAGCGTGTAAAACATTTTAGCATAGCTCATAATTAGTGCTTAATAAGTGTTAGCTATTATTAGCTATTAGTATTAAAATCTGAAGTACCTGAACTCTGCCCTGTATTTGCCTTTTCAAAACTCACAGATCCTTAGTTCCTCACAACAAAATTCAAGGGATCATCTGTAAGGAAATAAAATCCAGAATATCCAAGTCTGAAGTTTCCTGCTGAGAAAGAGCAGCTGGACCCCTACTCTCCCCCATGAAGTTCCCGTTCCGGGGGATCATCTTGCCACCATCCTACCTGGATGATAAGGAGCTGCTCCTCTTTGAACACACTAAGACCAGACTGGGTTGTGAAAAAAGAATCGACTAAAATCTAGGGGATAGTTTAAAAAAAGAATAAATAAAAATAAAGTATATCCAAGGTAGATTCTGCTTTCTCACAGCTATCTCCCCGTTCCACATGAGGCCCTAGAAAAAGAAATTTTGCTTGGATTCCTCCTAGCTTCCAATCTTCCTCATCATGGTAAATACCATACACGAGTACCCACCACATAGGTGTACAATCCCAGACACAGAACTAACATACAGTTAGGCAGGTTGGGCACTGCACAAAGATATCACATCTTAGAAGGCACCATTCGCATTGTAGACATCACAGATTTCTATGCTTACCGAAATCATTTTCTGGTGAATGGCAGCTAAGTATCTTGTTACATAGTCAGTACATTGTGATACTTTTTATAATCACTGAAACTAGAACGCCTTGAGGAAGACTTGGGGAGGGGTTGCCTTTTCCACTTTGTACACATGTATGATGTGGGTGTGGAGGCCTTGACTGGGCATCTAGAATGTTTAAAGTCTAGAAAGAGGAAGAGAGATCCAGCTCCCTGGCCGTTACCCCAGACCTAGAGCCTGCTCTCTCAGTTCCCATTTCCTGTCTAAGGTCTTACCTCTTCCTCTAGCAATTGACATAGAGAATTGCTCCACCCTTCAGCCAAGAGGTCTTTACTTTTACGGAGCTTAATGATATAACTAGATTCATATAATACAATAATCTACAACAATAAATACACACACGGTAATAGAAAATGATTTCCTTATAAAGTTTATAAGATACACACATGTAGAGTTGTTTATTTTAAGGCCATGTTAATTTCAGGAAGAACAAATTTCTGTTACCCAAATGGCTGAGGATGTATTAAACTGAATAATAGATTATATCTGCTGTTCGCTTTGACAACTTCAGCTTTTATAATATCACATCTAAAACACGAGGAAAATATTACTAAGTTGATTTGGTTTTCAATGTAACACTCACTAGACATGATGTCATATTTCCTGAAACATCAATGAAAAGAGAACGTTTGGTTTTTCAAATGTGTTGGCCCAGTATAAATACAGCTATTTCCAACAACATCAGACCTAGCCATTTTTAGCCTTCCCACCCTTAGTATAAGTATATTTCTTAAAACATGGTCCTTATTGCAATATTTTGTACTATGTTTAATTCTCAATATGTTCTGAGATTTAAGCTAAAACCAAGCTTTAATTCTAAATAAAAAAGAAAACAGTTTTTAAGGTGTATCTTTGTAACTGCAACATAGAATTTCCAAGTTAATTAAAAAATATTAGCTTGTTATTGTTTAAACTTTCTTAGTGTAAAATATATCATACCTTCACAATAGTGTATATGTGTATATGTGCTGTTTAAAGAAGAATAATAAAAGAAGAGCTATGTACCTACTATCCACCTTAAGAAATCGAACATAACCAGTACCTTAGAAGTTTCCTTTCTACCTCTCCCTGGTGATGCTCCTTTCCCTGTCCACCATAAGTAACCCTACGTTGAAACTTTGTTAATCATTCCATGCTTCTATTAATTGTTTTATCATATACGTGTATCCTTAAGCAATATATTGTCTAATTTTGCCTTCTTTTACAATTGATATAAATGAAATCATACATATATAGGCTTGTATGATTTGCTTTTCTGTTCAACATGTTTTTGAGTTTTATCATCTATTGATACACAAAGCTGTATTTCATTCAGTTTTGCTACTCTGGTATTCCTTTGTTATGAGTGGACCACAATTTAGTTATCAATTCTACTACTGATGGGTGTTTGGGCTGTTTCCCATCTTTTTTTTTTTTTTGTCTTTTTATGAACAATGCTGCTGTGAGTGTTTTTAAATTCACATCTCCCATGTACATGTGCACAAGTTTCTTTAGAATATAAACCTAGAAGTGGAGAGTTTTAGTATTCAACAAAATAGTTTAAGAAATCAAAGCAATGTCAAACCACAGTATTCACAGAACATATGTTTGATGATGATAATGGTGATGATGATAATCTCCTAGCTGAATAGTGACAAAATAGGAGAGCTCATGCTTTGCTTACTAGCTCTGGCTTCAGAACATTACTGAATATCACCAATCTCACAGAAAGAAATTCCAAGAAACTTAACTCAAGTCCCCAGGTTTTTCCTGATAGGAGACAAAAGCTAAGAGTGTGGAAGTCTTAATGAAGGGGTTTATCAATTAATGGTAAAGGTTTGCCAAGTGATTCAGAACGAAGAACTGACTGCTATGGGGAAAAATATGGGCTGGATAGGAACAAGAAAGCCTGACTTCTAAGCTGCTTCTATCTATAGATGGCTGTGTGTTTTTTGAGCAAATCAGGAAACATCACTGATTCTCCGTTTTCATAAAATATGAAGTTTAGATTCAGTGACCTTTGGGTCACTTCCGGCTCCAATTCTGATTCAGTGATTTTAAGTTCTTTTGGAAACGACAGCTTTGCTCGCCCCCTAGTGGTGTCCTCTGGCCTTGCAACTGGAGAAACCGGTTTAAAATGGTGGTTATTGTCTCTCAAAAACTTCCTTGTACAATGTATTTTAGGCATTATAATGAAAAGGCATGAAAATGAAAGGAAGCTTTTTGTGAAGTTATTCAATTTTTTGAAAACACACACTTAAATAAAAGTTTTTTCTCATTGACAAGAATTAATGTTTGGTTTTAACAATAATGTCCTTGAGCTGCACACATAATTTTTGCCATTTATTTTAATAACTTTAAATACCAAATGAGAAAAAAAAGGTTCTGCTTTCTTCGCCCAAGATGTAAAAAGAAATTAATAAATACATTGCCCTTCTACTAAATTAATGCCATTAATCATTATTTAAGTACTGTAGATAAAAGACAGGAGAGTTTCTGAGGATTAAAGAAAATAGCTTACATAGTACCCTGCCCATAGTAGGCATTCAATACAGGTTAAATGAGTGTGAATCTTCATCTGAAAAAAACCAACAACAACACTATTTTTTCAGCTGGAGGCTGAGTTGTCTAGTGGATTGAAAGTGAAAGAGAATGGCATTGATCTACTTTGTAAAGCTCTTGGGAACAGACTTGCTTAACCACTTTAAGAATGAGTTTCTCTATTTGCAAGGAGGGAATAAAATTCCTGATGCTTGTTGAAATGACAGGGACATCATAAAGATTAGTGAGTCGAATGTTGGTAAAGAATATCATATTCCTGGGCTTCCCTGGTGGCGCAGTGGTTGGGAGTCCGCCTGCCGATGCAGGGGACGCGGGTTCGTGCCCCGGTCCGGGAGGATCCCACATGCCGCGGAGCGGCTGGGCCCGTGAGCCACGGCCGCTGAGCCTGCGCGTCCGGAGCCTGTGCTCCGCAACGAGAGAGGCCACAGCAGCGTGAGGCCCGCGTACCGCAAAAAAAAAAAAAAAAAAAAAAAAAAATCATATTCCTTATAGAGCAGTGTTATGTAAAGACTCAGGTCAGTATCATCAGAAACTGGCTACAAGGGCACTATGAAATGCATTACCTGTCATTTTTGAAATAGAGTATAAAATCCCAATAAGAAAAATAGCCCTGCTCACAAAACTATAAAATGTCATTTTTCTTCAAAGAGAGGAAAATTAGAAAAACGAAGACTCTTACCTTTGAATTTAAACACCAAATCGATACATAAAGAAAAGAACCAGGTTCTGAGTCCTGAATGCTTTTTGTTCTTTCAGCATTTTAATGAATAAATGAAAAATAAGTTTAATTATATAAAAATACTTTGACAGAAGTTTAGCTTTGTCTTTCTGTTGTCTTTTCAACAGTGGCACTGCCTTGGGAAATCTTTACCTATGCTCTCTTATCAGTTCGCCTGACTCAGAGACAGCCCAATTGAGGGGGGGAAAAATGAGCTTCACGTCAGGGAAACTAAATTGTAGCTCTGGCTCTGCCTCTTAAAGTATAAGTGACCTTGGGCAAGCCCCTTGAGCTCTCTGAGATTTACTCTTTTCTATAAAATGGAGGTTTTGATAATAGCAGTAGCTCTGCCCCAGTGCCGTTCTGATGATTAAGAGTGTGTAAATTCTCTTTAGCGACTGCAAAATTATTTCCAAATGTTAATGACTGTTTTTCATATCTTTATTATTATTATTATTATTATTGTCTGTACAAACTTACCCATCTTGTCTTTATCAAGTCTTGATGATTTTACGCTCAAAACTCCAGCTCTTCCTCTATATTCCCACCTCTTCTGCCCTGGATTCCACTAGGACCTTTCTATTCATGGCCCCACCTCTCCCTAAACCCCGCCCCGGACTCTCCCCCAGCTCCAGTCAAACCAATCCACCTCCAGGGTGAAATTTCTCACCTGAAAATGTAGGCACACCGAGCCTCTCTGGTGGCGTAGTGGTTGAGAGTCCGCCTGCCGATGCAGGGGACGCTGGTTCGTGTCCCGGTCCGGGAAGATCCCACATGCCGCAGAGCGGCTGGGCCCGTGAGCCATGGCCACTGAGCCTGCGCATCCGGAGCCTGTGCTCCGCGACGGGAGAGGCCATAACAGTGAGAGGCCCGCGTACCGCCAAAAAAAAAAAAAAAATATATATATATATATATAGGCACACCCTTCTAGTAATCGGTATTCTTTCTGGATCCTAATCCCCTGCAGAATAAAACCTCAGTTCCTTCACCATCTAGCCCTGCCTACCTGTTCCCTGCATCTTTTGCTCGTCCTTTCTCGTACTTCACAGACTCATAATTCCATAATTGTCTCTTTTTCCTGTCTGCATGCATTTGCACATTTATTTCTCCTGCCTAAAACGTCCTCCTCCTCCCACTCAGCAACTCTAGTACAATTTTTCTGTGGAATCTTCTCACTGATTGCTGGCAAAATTCTACTTACTCTTCACACCTTAGTTCAAACTCTTTCCCTTTCACATGCTCCCTTTGCACTATGTTGAGATCTTCAGAGTTTTAACTGGATTGCTGTCCCTCTTTCAGAATGTGGATTCTTAACAAGGGTCGATCATGTCTTTTCATGTTGCACAAGGCCTGCCCCTAGCAAACTTTTAACGTTTTTTGTTGCATGAATAACTATTTTCTAGTATGCTTAGCCCTGGACTGATTTCATTGTACACATCTTATTTTTCTATTTTTACAAGTTTTAATCATTTCTGTATACCAGTTTGGCCTCCTTCCTTCACTCTCATGTAAGTATCAAAAGTTGTAACAACCTTATCTTGGGACAGCATTACTGTATCAAATACAACGTTCTTGCTTAAGTTAGGGTATTTATAATTAGAAGGAACAGAGAAATTACTCAAGCTAACTCAAGGGAATGGGTGAGGGTGGGGTTGTTTTTAAGACTCTGCAGGGATATCGTGGGTATCCTAGGGGAAGCCTCAAGGGAAATGTGGTGTGTACAGAGCAGTTTCTCCGTCTCTTGTCACATCTTCACATCATTCTGTATATGTTCTCCAGGCCTTCTTCCCCAGCTCCATCTGTTTTCAATTTCCTAATAGCTTGCCTCTGAATTTTGGCTACAGTTTAAGTCCCCGACATCCTTTCACCCTTTGCCCCACACTTCCTCTGTTTTCTCAAATTTCACATCCACAAGAGAGGACTCGAATTGACACAGCTCATCTCCTTGGGCCAAGGCACATTCATTCATTCATTAAATATTCATGGAACACCTAATATATGCTAGGCACTCTTTTAGGTGCTGGGGTAAAAGTAGTGGAAGAAACAAATAAAAATGTCTGCTGCCACAGAGTTTACCTTCTACTGGCCACAGACAAGACCCTAAACTGGCTATCCCTAGACCAGATGCCACTTTTCAGCACCATCATGTGTGGTTGGCAGTGGAGAGAGGCAGGGTCATGTGGTAGAAAATATGGTCACCTGGTCACCCAACTGAGCAGGACAGAGTCCCTAAAAGGAGGTGTGTGCAGGCACAGAGACTTTGGGGCAATTTTAGTTTGAATCTTCTCTTTATTACTCATATTCCCTTACTTTATTTTCCTTCACATCTTAAATATCTCATATGTGGTTTTAAAAGCATTCTTCTGACCTTCTTTGATCCATTCAAGGCCACCGGGATATCTGAATACATTCTTACACATCCTAAGTATGTGTAATACTGGAAGGGTTTAGTAATGTTTTTTAACGCCTGAAGAGTGTAGCCTGAGAGAGGATGGGTAACTTTTTACTCTTGATTTAACTGTATCAGCTCACTTTGCAATAACTAGATGTTGTTATTCCCATTTATATCTATAGTTGGGGGAAAAAAGAAACAACTTTAGAAGCCTTTAGGACCAAGCCCTAAACTCCATTAAAGTGCATCTTTGTGAGTCTACCTGTCTCTCTGGGATCACTATGTGCATGTGCACAGGTGTGTATGTATGTGCACAAAAGTTTATGTGGCATAATATTCTCACTGCCTCTTGATAGCACCATCTTTAGCTCTTTGCTGTTCATCTCTTTCTCTCTCTCTCTCACCTCTTTATCTTGTTCTCCTCACTCTTCCCACGGACCCTGAGTCCGTTGTTTCTCTCACTTATGTGAAACAGAACTAAAGGCAATGTTTTCTGCTGGTGCCACCACTTCATTGGGCTGGGGTTGGAGATGAGTACCTCAGAACTGGATTATCATTTGGTAGCAGCCATCAACAGGTGAGAAGTAATGACCCAGCTGAGGGCCCAAATGGGAAGACTTTTTACAGGAGTGAATAACTGCCACTAAGAGATGCCTTTTCACTCAAAACTTAGTTACTGAAATGCATAATGCATTATGTAAAATACATAATGACAATAGACAAGAATTTTTTTTATTAGATAGAGATCCCAATGTGTAAAAATGTCAAGGAAATCTAACATCCTTCTACAGGCGAGAACCTTTCTTATTAACCTTTAACATAATTATAGCTAAGTACCCTGCTCTACAGTCCACTGCTTAAACTAACCCAGGTTCACTTAGGCCCATGCAGATTAAATTTTGGGATGTCCTGGTTCCAGAACTATAGACTGCAGAGCTACTTTTCATAAACAAATTCTCATAGGCAGTTTCCACCCTGCTTTTAAACCCTAAGTGGATCCGTAACTATTTGCTTACAACGTATAGAAAGAAAACACTCATTTAATTTCTCTTATTCTCCCTGTTTCTGTCTTTGACCTCATCTTTTGAGCCTCATAGCAAGAGAGAGAGAGAGGGAGGGAGGGAGAGAGAGAGAGAGAGAGAGAACAATGTTTAGCATAATCCAGACCTGAACGAAAATCCTAGGATTCCCTTTGTCAACAGCCAATTCTACAACTATTGACTAACTTCATCCGATTTCTCTCGGTCTCGTAATTGATTTTTTTACCTTCCCTTGCCATCTATGTATTATTAACTTGTTTCAAACAGCTTTAGTACAATTCCAAATTCTCTTTTAAAATTGCTTCTTAAAGACACTCACTCTTGGGCTTCCCTGGTGGCGCAGTGGTTGGGAGTCCGCCTGCCAATGCAGGGGACGCGGGTTCTTGCCCCGGTCCGGGAAACTCCCACAGGCCGCACAGCGGCTGGCCCCGTGAGCCATGGCCACTGAGCCTGCGCGTCCGGAGGCTGTGCTCCGCAACGTGAGAGGCCACAGCAGTGAGAGGCCCGCGTACCGCAAAAAAAAAAAAAAAGAAAGAAACTCACTCTTAAAGTGGTATCAGACCTTTCCTCTCTTATTCTAAAACAGTTTTCAATATGTTAAAATAACCAGAGTTTTTAAACAATTAATTTGATTTTTCAACAAACATTTAGTGAGCCCCTACTGGGCTGGGTACTGGGAATACAGCTGAATAAAACAGACAACAATCCTTGCCCTCTTGGAGTTTACCTTCTACTGATGATAGGGGAGACAAAGTAGCTAACAATTATGTACTATCTTAAAAGGTGAAGCGCGGTAGGAAAAATAAAGGAAGGCAGGGGGATAGGGAGTGGGAGTTGCAATAGTAAATAAAGCGGCCAGGTAGGCTGTCTTTTGAAACAGTTTCATGTTTTCTATTCTTAACTTTTTTTTTCTTTTTTTTTTTATTCTTAAGTTTAAAAGCAAAGATATATCCATTTATTATCCTCCCACTATAAAAAGGTGAAATACTATTTTTAATTGCTTTTGAACTTATACACCCTTGATTAAGTATTTTTATGTGGCTCTATCATCTACCAGGAAAAAAAAAATCCTAAACCAGAGTTGATGGTTTGCTGGTTGTGTGCATCTGCTTTAATTGATCGCTTTATAGCAGCATTCCACTTTCTGAAGTGAATAGCAATCTTGGGCATCAGAAGACCTTTCTCTAAGAGTTGAAGATCCTGTGAATAGAGAGTGCAGTACTCTAGAATATCTGGAACCAAAAGCCTCTGGCGAAGCCAACTGATTTTAGTTATTTCAGACTAATGCAGAAGAAACTTACGTGCATACACTTCAAATAACAGTACTAACCAACTATAAATATTTGGGGATTAATATGGCATGCAATTGTCATTGTTTTCCCACAAATGAAAATGGGTTTAGATTCTCTGTCTTGCTTTGCCTGGATTCTCTTGAGCATCATTCTTACTGGCCAAATAGTCACGCGGCATCAGTTCAGCTTCCAGTCAGCCAAACCAGTGGGTCTTAACTTTGGCTGTGACTGGAATCGTCTTTTAAAATTACTAATGCATGGGCCCCTGATTCCAATTAAATCAGGATCTCTGGTGGGTAAATATATGTATTTAATTCCAATTATACAAGAGATTCTAATGCATAGTCTGGGCCAAGAACCTGTGCACCTAGCCTATCAGTCCCTAGCAGCCTCCTACTTAGCACCTCTGAGGGTCTCCTAAGGTCATTAGCAATTTATTACCTCCATAGAGACCTCAGCTCTCACCCTCACTTGCTTTTTCTTTCAACTACTTTCCTCCTTTTCCTTTACTTCTTGTCCCCATTATTTCTGCTTCTGCCTCAGGTCTGCCAACAGTACCTGGTAAGGTTGTTTGGCCCTATTGGTGGCCAGAGGTGAGCTAGGTTTTCAGCTCTCTGATGCAAAACACACTGATCTAATTACCTGCAGATTGCCCACTCATCACTTCTGCAGCTGCTTCTGTGGTTCTCCAGGGCCTCTCCACCCCCTGCCAGCCTGGCTGCCCTCCATGTCTGGTGCTCCACTCAGGGCTGGCCCCCAAGGTGGAAAGTTTTGGCGCTCAGGGTACCTGTTGAATATGTACTATCACAGTGTCTTAGTATGCTCTCAGTGTGGCATAGAAGGCAGTTCATCATCTGAGCCGTGGCCTCTTTCCCACCTCACTCCCCTCCACCACTACCAGCACCTCTCCCACCCCTGCCCCACACACTTCCCCTTACATTATCACGTTTCCCTAGATATACCTGTTTTTTTGTTTGCTTGTTTAATCTAGAAACTCCCTTCCTCTTTCTTCAGGCCCCTAACTCAATTGTTGCTTCCCTAAGAAGCCTTGTCTAACCACCTTGATTATAGTGTTGTTCACACTGTATCATGACGGCTATGTGTTTATGCACCTGGCTGCCCCTCTAGACTTGAGGCAGAGGCTGGATCTTTATCTTCCATATTTTAAAATACAGACTAGCTTCTTGGGAAATGTTAGGTGGAAGAAAGACTGAATAGACTCATAGACTGTGGATGGCAAACTACAGCGAGCCTGTGGGCCACATCAGGCCCATAGCCTGTTTTTGTAATTGTAGTTTTATTGAAAAACAGCCACATCTTTTGATGTACGTATTGTATAAATATACCCATTTGTATGTACGTATAAAGTTTTATTGAAACATAGCCAAGCTCATACGTGTTGTCTGTGGTTGCTTTAGTGCTGCAAGGGTGGACTTGAGCAGTTGCAAAAGAGACCATATGGTCCCCAGAGCATAAAATATTTACTATCGGGCCTTTCACCAAAAAAAAGAAAAAAAAAAGTTTGCTGACTCCTGATCTAAAAAACACCTGAGAGATCTCCTATTGCAGTGTGCCAAGTAAAAAGATAATGCAAACCATATAGGTAATTAAAAATTTCCTAGTAGCTACATTTAAAAAAGGAAAAGAAACAGATAAAAATAATTTTAGTAGTATGTTTTATTTAACCCCAAATATCAAAAATGTTATCATTTCAACATGTAATATCAAAATGATATGAGATATTTTACATTTTTATAGCACTAAGTCTTTGAAATCATAAAGATATTTTATACTTACAGACCATCTTAATTTGAACTTGTGCTCAATAGCCACATCTATGGCTAATGACCAAATTATTGGACAATTCTAGGCCAAATCCATCAGTTTATAATTGAAGAAATTGGTCCAGAGAGGTTAAGAGTTTAAAGTCACATAGTGGAAGAATCAGGCACTAAACCTAGCTCTCGTTATTCCTAGGCAAGTGGTCCTTCCACAGCATACTGCCTTTGATCTTATTGTTTGTTTACTAGAAGAGCTATGATAAGGAGACCTGGTTTCTAATTCTGTACAAGCATCAATAAGTTGTGTGACTTTGGGATAGTTCTTAGCTTCCCGGTTTTTCATTTCCTCATCTCTAAAAGCATTGGACTGAGTGATCTTTAAGTTCTAATGTTATGTGACAATCAAACATGTATGTGACAATCAAACATGTTGGTTTGAAAACCAGAATACACAGCAGTCATTTTGCCCAAGAATTCTGTTCCTAAGAAGCTGTGTGTAGATATGAATTCAAGACCATGTAGGTTGTCACCATAACTTAAAGATTTTAGGGGCCAGAATTTTAGATAATTCATCCATTCAAAGGTACATGTCAGTACCTTTAGGAACAAGCCTAAAGCCTGATACCTTTGTCACAGAAGCTCTCACAACATCAGTGTTATGTTCTCAAGAGATTTTGGAGATGATCCAAGAAGGCCACTGCTGAGCAGTGAAAAAGCAAAGAAGGGACTGGTGTTAGGGCCCATTCAGGGCAGCAGAAGGGTTTCCTTTCTCTGCTAACCAGCATCAGGGTCTGTCACAAATGACAGGAGGGTAGGACAGTGAGGAAATTGATCTGGCATAATACCTATGGGAAATTAGGGGATAGAGAACTGTGACCATGATTAGATAATGAAATTTTAGTTTGCAATACCACATTTCATAACAGAATCAGTAGTATTAAATTTGTAATCCAAATCACAGAAGAAACATAACAGTGTAGGAGAAAGTTTCAGAAATGGAAGTGGGCAGGCACCAAAGAGAGCTGCATCTTATTTACAGGTTTGCCTAAGACCGATTGTGTTCGCTTTTAAACTTATTCATATCTTGCCCCTCCTCCATGACAGAAAAACCTTGCTTTCCTTCCAGAGACTGGAGAAGATTGCAGTAGAGGGCAAAAGCTATGTGCTTTGGAGTTGGTACTAACCCCAGATCCTCCTTTTAAAAATGATATGGCCTTGGCACAAGTTTGTGCCTTAGTTTCCTTCTCTGTAAAATGGGCATGACGATAGTACTTACCACATCGGACTGAATATTAAATGAGGCAATATGGAAAAAAGTTTTTAGCACAACGAGTATCACATGTTAAGTACTCAATTAATCTTAGCTAGTATTCTCATTCTGAAAACAACATTCAAGAAGCAGGAGAGGAACTACCAGTGTGCTATACCTGCAAGTGACTGTCAGTATTCACAGATGCTCTACCACGTTTATGGGAATATTGGAGGTATATATTAAATTGTGTGCATGGAAAGCAGTGGAATCTGTGTCACTGAATCCTCCATTATTAATGCTTCAAGATCAGTGACTGGGCAGCTGTACGTGATGGTGTGGAGTTCCCCAGTGAATCTCACTGGGCATTTTGCTTTTATTACTTGCTAGGTAAGTTCTTCAGAATTCTAAAGCTGAGTTTTGCTTCTTTATGACAGTATTTCATTTTCATAAGCTTGTGCATTGCTAGCTGACTTTAGTTTGCTTTGGTTAATCTTTCTTCTTTCTGGGAAAAACAACATGAGAGTAGCTTCAGGTTTACATCCTGTGTTGGGAAACTTGCCCACCAGGACCAAGAGACTTTATAAAACAGTCCTTCAGCAGTTGTTTAGCCAGTGGAGAAGAGGTGGGTTCCCTTCCCTGCTGACTCATTGATCACGTTTCCTGCAGAATGGATTCAACTCAGCATATTTGGAATTAGTGACCAGAGACCAAGGTGACAGCCCTGGGTGTTCTTTCCTGGGACATTTATCAAGGAAAATTCAGCCCCTTAGATAGAATAGCAGGTTGGTTTTGAACCAATCATCAGCTGCAGTAATTATCATCCCTGTTTTATGAAACTGAAGGACAGTGAGGTTGAGTAATTTGCCCAAGATCACACAGCAAGTAAGAAGCAGAGCCTGAGATCAACCCTAGGCAGTCTGGCACCAGAGTCTGTGCCTTTATTTCCCTCTTCCCCCGTCTACAAGTTAGGAGGTGACTTTTTTTTTTTGCAGTTACGCGGGCCTCTCACTCTTGTGACCTCTCCAGTTGCGGAGCACAGGCTCCGGACGCGCAGGCTCAGCAGCCACGGCTCACGGGCCCAGCCGCTCCACGGCATGTGGGATCTTCCCGGACGGGGGCACGAACCCGCATCCCCTGCATCGGCAGGCGGATTCCCAACCACTGCACCACCAGGGAAGCCCTAGGAGGTGCCTTTTTATTTTCGACCAGTTTTTTCAATGAAACTGCAAAAATGTAGATTTTTTAAAATTTTTTAATTATTTTACTTATTGTTTTTTTGGCTGCGTTGGGTCTTCGTTGCTACACACGGGCTTTCTCTAGTTGCGGTGAGTGCGGGCTACTCTTCGTTGTGGTGCGTGGGCTTCTCATTTTGGTGGCTTCTCTTGTTGCGGAGCATGGGCTCTAGGCGCACAGGCTTCAGTAGTTGTGGCACATGGGCTCAGTAGTTCTGGCTCACGGGCTATATAGCACAGGCTCAGCTGTTGTGGTGCACGGGCTAGGTTGCTCCTCAGCATGTGGGATCTTCCCGGACCAGGGCTTGAACCCGTGTCCCCTGCATTGGCAGGCGGATTCTTAACCACTCCACCACCAGGGAAGTCCGAAATATGTAGATTTAAAAGTCTATTTTGTTTAATCGAAATGACTTACAATAATTGATTTTGATACTAAGGTAATTTGCACTCTTTTAAGAACTTTTAATTTATTCTTAGTTCCTTGCAAAAATTATTATAGAATTATAATATGTTTTATTTTGCGGCTAAACAATGAGACAGATGATAGGAAGTACACTTCTTCCACCCTTTATTTTCATGTTGTCTTCCTATACATCCCTCAAAACCCAGGAGTTCATTACTTGCTCCTTTGCTACTCCTGCAAAACTATACACATATCTATAATTGCACTCATCACAATGCATTGTAATTATTTGTGTATCTCATTTATGGCCCCTGCTCAACTGGACAGAATCTATATTTTTCTTCATGTCTGAATTTGTGTAATAAAGTCAACAAAGAACAAATGTTCATTGAACTGTATCTGAGGAAAATCCTTATATTTAAATAGATTTCTTTTATGTGAAATGCCTTTTTCAGCTGATCAGGCAGATTTAATATAAGAGAAAGTTCTGGAGTTACATGATCACTGATACTCTTTTTTTCAATTTTTAAAATAAATTTATTGATTTATTTTATCTATTTTTGGCTGTGTTGGGTCTTCATTGCTGCACGCAGGCTTTCTCTAGTTGCAGTGAGCAGGGGCTACTCTTCATTGCGGTGCGCAGGCTTCTCATTGTGGTGCTTCTCTTGTTGCAGAGCTTGGGCTCTAGGCATGCGGGCTTCAGTAGTTGCAGCACACGGGCTCAGTAGTTGTGGCACGCGGGCTTAGTTGCTCCATGGGATGTGGGATCCTCTCGGACCAGGGATCGAACACGTGTGCCCTGCACTGGCAGACAGACTCCTAACCACTGTGCCACCAGGGAAGTCCATCACTGATACTCTTATAAAAAATTCTCTTATTTGAAATACTGAGTGTAAAAAAATATGGAATAACTTATCTGTATTCATTCTAGAGAACTGTAGTCTTCACATCATGGAATATTTGTAATCCATTCTTCCAACATTAATAACTGTGTGGCTATTCATGTTTATCTACCATTTATTCTAAAATCTTTTGAACTCAAAATTTTTAAGAGTTATATGAGATCATTGTGATCTGATTTTTTTCTTACTATTTCCCTATTGTGTCTTAGGTATTATAATTAGAAAATGTATCCGTGCTTTTTAATTTTGTTTTCTACACGCTGTCATTTCTCGTTATTATTCTATGAAGCAAATGTCATTGTACACAGGATAAAATGTTTAGCAAATATACAAACACCAGATTTGAGCTGAAGTAACAAAGAGTACAGTGCTGCATCTCAATTATACATGTAGAAGCAAATACATTTATGTTACAGCTTAAATTTTCACTGTTTTTTTACAAGAATAAAAGTAAAGTAATTATGTTGCATAATCTTTGATTAAAGTTAGCTGAAAACCAATATAACTCTAACATGTTATGTTGTAACTTACCTAGCAGTGGATCTTTTCAGCTTTTCAAATGCCCCCAATTTATGTAATTCCTGCTGTTAAACATTTAAGTTAAGCTTGAATTAAAGCAAAATTTAAGCTTATGCTATCTACTGACTAGTTTCTTAAGTTTATTATATTTTAAATTAAAATTTGGAGTTTATTTATGCCATTTTAAGATAATTAAATGTGATTTCATATGTTTAAATTGTAAACATACTGGTGTTTATAATATTTTTATTACAAGCCGTATGGATCTTGGACCTCAGATTTCCTAAGGGGCTTTTAGGAACTTGTGATAAATATTTATTAGAGGATATGAGCTTTCTTTTCTTATTTTAATCTTTCTTTTTAAATTTCATTTAATTTTATTTTTTTGCCGTGCCATGTGGCTTGTGGGATTTTAGTTCCCAACCAGAGACTGAACCCAGGCTCTTGGCAGTGAGAGTGCTGAGTCCTAACCACTGGACCACCAGGGAATTCCCAATCTTTATTTTTTTAGAAAGAGATATTATTTAAGTCATCTATATTTATTCTATATTTTCATATGATAATGCAGAGGGGACAGCGTGAATTTATGGAACTTAACTTCCAAATTCCAAAAGGCTTTTTATATTGTGAATGCTTGCCTATAATGAAAGTCTGTTGAACAAGCTGAAACAATTAGAGAATCACAGGATACCAAAAGAACAATTTCCTCTCTTATACTACACTTACAACTAGCCTTGAAGATTTCTAAGAGTCAATCTAGAACCAAACTCTTTTTGCAAACATAGTACTGAATGACTTTTTCCTTCATGTGCACCGTTTGATGTGTAAAAGGAAGCTGTAATTTTTGTGAAATCATCTTGCTTTTTAAAAATATGTTTGTTTTTAAGTTTGTGGCTTGCCCAATTTTAAAACCATGATGGGAAAAAATTTTAATGGTCTACAACCTCACCAGCTTCACAAATTGAGATTTTATTATTTTGTGTGCATAAGATTTGTTTTGCATATTGCTAACTAGCCTGTAACATGAGAATTTTAATAACATCATAGGTTTCTCTATATTCAGCCAGTAACTAGGCATTTTAACTAGTATGGGATAGACAAATGAAGGAAAATTAATCATTAATCTCTGAAATGGCTGAATCTTTTAAATATCTCCCTTCACGAACAGTTTACACTCTTGCTGCTTTGCTCCTGATGGCAAAAAACAATACTAACTTTGGTCATTACCAGTATTTCCTTTTGTGCAAGTCCAAGTTGACTTTGTTCAACTTATATTCAAGCCATTTTTGTTGATTTCTCTCTGGGGCTTAGAGTGCATTCAACAGACATGTGGACCTTTGATTTATTGGTCACAAATAAAACCTAAAAATCTTCCAAGAGGATAAAACTCATCTTTCTTTCAGCTTATGTTAGCAGGAAACGTTGTTTTAGCCCCACAGAGACTTTATTTTGAACCTTATTTTGAACTTATTGCCTGGTGCCTTTGAGCAGTGGGATCAATATTTTGAGGCATTTGTTCCAAGCCCCACAGTTCCAAATCAGTCTCAGCAAGTTGAACTAAACTTTATTTGACTTTAGCAATTCAAACCTCCAATATTTCTTTCAATACCTGATTGAAAGTCAATCATATCTGCTCATAAATGTGTTTAGGTTTTGTTTAAGCACAGGTGTTTTATTCATTTGTAAAAGCCTTGAATTTTTAGGCTTATGAAAAGAGGATAAGCTCATTATAAAAAAAGTCCAAACATTACAAAATTATTGTAGAGGGCTTCCTTAGTGGCGCAGTGGTTGAGAGTCCACCTGCCGATGCAGGGGACACGGGTTCGTGCCCTGGTCCGGGAGGATCCCACATGCCGCGGAGCAGCTGGGCCTGTGAGCCATGGCCGCTGAGCCTGCGCGTCCGGAACCTGTGCTCCGCAACGGGAGAGGCCACAACAGTGAGAGGCCCGCGTACCGCAAAAAAAAAAATTATTGTAGAAAGTCAAGCTATTGTGATATGGCGAGCCATTATTAACAAAGTAGTAGCAGTATTTCACAAGAATGTTTTCCTGTTTACTAGCATGTATTACTGTCCTAAGAGACCTTTTTTCAATAATTCCTTGACAATTATATAGCTCTT
>RJWK010017613.1:0-34164 GCA_004363435.1 Platanista minor | reverse complement strand
ATTTGTTAATATGGTGTATCACGTTGATTGATTTGCATATATTGAAGAATCCTTGCATTCCTGGAATAAACCCCACTTGATCATGGTGTATGATCCTTTTAATGTGATGTTGGATTCTGTTTGCTAGTATTTTGTTGAGGATTTTTGCATCTATGTTCATCAGTGATATTGGCCTGTAGTTTTCTTTCTTTGTGACATCCTTGTCTGGTTTTGGTATCAGGGTGATGCCGGCCTCGTAGAATGAATTTGGGAGTGTTCCTCCCTCTGCTATATTTTCGAAGAGTTTGAGAAGGATAGGTGTTAACTCTTCACTAAATGTTTGATAGAATTTGCCTGTGAAGCCATCTGGTCCTGGGCTTTTGTTTGTTGGAAGATTTTTAATCACAGTTTCAATTTCAGTGCTTGTGATTGGTCTGTTTATATTTTCTATTTCTTCCTGATTCAGTCTTGGCAGGTTGTGCCTTTCTAGGAATGTGTCCATTTCTTCCAGGTTGTCCATTTTATTGGCATAGAGTTGCTTGTAGTAATCTCTCATGATCTTTTGTATTTCTGCAGTGTCAGTTGTTACCTCTCCTTTTTCATTTCTCATTCTATTGATTTGAGTCTTCTACCTTTTTTTCTTGATGAGTCTGGTTAATGGTTTATCAATTTTGTTTATCTTTTCAAAGAACAAGCTTTTACTTTTATTGATCTTTGCTATCGTTTCCTTCATTTCTTTTTCATTTATTTCTGATCTGATCTTTACGATTTCTTTCCTTCTGCTAACTTTGGGTTTTTTTTGTTCTTCTTTCTCTAATTGCTTTAGATGCAAGTTTAGGTTGTTTATTTGAGATTTTTCCTGTTTCTTAAGGTAGGATTTTATTGCTATAAACTTCCCTCTTAGAACTGCTTTTGCTGCATCCCATAGGTTTTGGGTCGTTGTGTCTGCAATGTCATTTGTTTCTAGGTATTTTTTGATATCCTCTTTGGTTTCCTTAGTGATCCCTTCGTTATTAAGTAGTGTATTGTTTAGCTTCCATGTGTTTGTATTTTTTACCGATATTTTCCTGTAATTGATATCTAGTCTCATAGCGTTGTGGTCAGAAAAGATACTTGATACAATTTCAATTTTCTTAAATTTACCAAGGCTTGATTCGTGACCCAAGATAAGATCTATCCTAGAGAATGTTCCATGAGCAATTGAGAAAAATGTGTATTCTGTTGTTTTTGGATGGAATGTCCTATAAATATCAATTAAGTCCATCTTGTTTCATGTATCATTTAAAGCTTGTGTTTCCTTATTTAGTTTCATTGTGGATGATCTGTCCATTGGTGAAAGTGGGGTGTTAAAGTCCCCTACTATGAATGTGTTACTGTCGATTTCCACTTTTATGGCTGTTAGTAGTTGCCTTATGTATTGAGGTGCTCATGTGTTAGGTGCATAAATATTTACAATTGTTATATCTTCTTCTTGGATCGACCCCTTGATCATTATGTAGTGCCCTTCTTTGTCTCTTGTAATAGTCTTTATTTTAAAATCTATTTTGTCTGAAATGAGAATTGCTACTCCAGCTTTCTTTTGGTTTCCGTTTGCATGGAATATCTTTTTCCATCCCCTTACTTTCAGTCTGTATGTGTCTCTAGGTCTGAAGTGGGTCTCTTGTAGACAGCATATATATGGGTCTTGTTTTTGTATCCATTCAGCCAGTCTGTGTCTTTTCGTGGGAGCACTTAATCTGTTTACATTTAAGGTGATTATTGATATGTATGTTCCTATTCCCATTTTCTTAATTGTTTTGGGTTTGTTATTGTAGGTCTTTTCCTTCTCTTGTGTTTCTTGCCTACAGAAGTTCCTTTAGCATTTGTTGTAAAGCTGGTTTGGTGGTGCTGGACTCTCTCAGCTTTTGCTTGTCTGTAAAGGTTTTAATTTCTCCGTCAAATCTGAATGAGATCTTTGCTAGGTAGAGTAGTCTTGGTGGCAGGTGCTTCTCCTTCATCACTTTAAATACGTCCTGCCAGTCCCTTCTGGCTTGAAGAGTTTCTGCTGAAAGATCAGATGTTAACCTTATGGGGATTCCCTTGTGTGTTATTTGTTTTTTTTCCCTTGCTGCTTTTAATATTTTTTCTTTGTATTTAATTTTTGATAGTTTGATTAGTATGTGCCTTGGCGTGTTTCTCCTTGGATTTATCCTGTATGGGACTCTCTGTGCTGCCTGGACTTGATTAACTATTTCCTTTCCCATATTAGGGAAGTTTTCAACTATAATCTCTTCAAATATTTTCTCAGTCCCTTTCTTTTTCTCTTCTTCTTCTGGAACACCTATAATTCGAATGTTGGTGCATTTAATGTTGTCCCAGAGGTCTCTGAGACTGTTGTCAGTTCTTTTCATTCTTTCTTCCTTATTCTGCTCTGCAGTAGTTATTTCTACTATTTTATCTTCCAGGTCACTTATCCGTTCTTCTGCCTCAGTTATTCTGCTATTGATCCCCTCTAGAGTATTTTTAATTTCATTTATTTTGCTGTTCAGTGTTGCTTGTTTCCTCTTTAATTCTTCTAGGTCCTTGTTAATTCTTTTTCGAAGCTTTTGGATCATGTTTACTATTATTATTCTGAATTCTTCTTCAGATAGCCTGCCTATTTCCTCTTCATTTGTTAGGTCTGGTGGGTTTTTATCTTGCTCCTTCATCTGCTGTGTGTTTTTCTGTCTTCTCATTTTGCTTATCTTACTGTGTTTGGGGTCCCCTTTTTGCAGGCTTCAGGTTCATAGTTCCCGTTGTTTTTGTTGTCTGTCCCCAGTGGCTAAAGTTGGTTCAGTGGGTTGTGTAGGCTTCCTGGTGGAGGGGACTAGTGCCTGTGTTCTGATGGATGAAGCTGGATCTTGTCTTTCTGGTCGGCAGGTCCACGTCAGGTGGTGTGTTTTGGTGTGTGGCTTTATTATGATTTTAGGTGGCCTCTCTGCTAATGGGTGGGGTTGTGTTCCTGTCTTGCTAGTTGTTTTGCATAGTGTGTCCAGCACTGTCGCTTGCTGGTCTTTGAGTGAAGCTGGGTGCTGGTGTTGAGATGGAGATCTCTGGGAGATTTTCACCGTTTGATATTATGTGGGGTTGGGAGGTCTCTTGTAGACCAGTGTTCTGAAGTTGGCTCTCCCACCTCAGAGGCACAGCACTGACTCCTGGCTGCAGCACCAAGAGCCTTTCATCCACACGGTTCAGAATAAAAGGGAGAAAAAGTAGAAAGGAAGAAAGAAAGAAAGAAAGAAAGAGAGAGAGAGAGAGAGAGAGAGAGAGCGAGAGAGAGAGGGAGGGAGGAAGAAGGAAGAAAGGAAGGTTAAAATAGAATAATATTAGATAAAATAAAATAAGGTTATTAAAATAAAAAATTATTAAGATAGAAAAAAAAATTTTTTTAAGTTAAAAAACAACAACAATAACAACAAAAAACCCAGACATATAGAACCCTAGGACAAATGGTGAAATAAAAGCTATACTGGCAAAATCTCACCCAGAAGAATACACATACACCCTCAAAAAAAGAGGAAAAGGGGAAAAAATAAATAAATCTTGCTCTCAAAGTCCACCTCCTCAATTTGGGATGATTCGTTGTCTATTCATGTATTCCACAGATGCAGGGTACATAAAGATGATTGTGGGAATTTAATCCGCCCTCCTGAGGCTGCTGGGAGAGATTTCCCTTTCTCTTCTTTGTTCGCACAGCTCCAGGGGCTCAGCTCTGCATTTGGTCCCGCCCCTGCGTGTAGGTCACCGGAGGGCGTCTGTTCTTCGCTCAGACAGGACTGGGTTTTTTGGGGTTTTTTTTGCGGTATGCGGGCCTCTCACTGTTTTGCCCTCTCCCGTTAGGACTGGGTTAAAGGAGCTGCTAACTCGGGGGCTCTGGCTTACTCCGGCCTGGGGGAGGGAGGGGCATGGAGTGCGGGGCGAGCCTGCGGCGGCAGAGGCCAGCGGGACGTTGCACTAGCCTGAGGCGCACTGTGCTTTCTCCCAGGGAAGCCGTCCCTGGATCACGGGACCCTGGCGTTGGCGGGCTGCACAGGCTCCGCGATGGGAGCTGTGGAGCGTGACCTGTGCTCGTACAAAGGCTTCCTGGTGGCGGCAGCAGCAGCCCTAGTGTCCCAGGCCCGTCTCTGGGGTCCGCGCTGGTAGCCGCGGCTCGCGCCGGTCTCTGGAGTTCCTTTAAGCAGCGCTCTTAATCCCCTCTCCTCGCGCACCAGCAAACAAAGAGGAAAGAAAAAGTCTCTTGCCTCCTCGGCAGGTCCAGACTTTTCCCGGACTCCCTGCCGGGTAGCTGTGGTGCACTAGCCCCTTGCAGGCTGTGTTCACGCTGCCAACCCCAGTCCTCTTTCCCTGCGCTCTGACCGCAGCCCGAGCCTCAGCTCCCAGCCCCGCCCGCACCGGCGGGGGAGCATGCAAGCCTCTCGGGCTGGTGAGTGCCCGTCAGCAGCGATCCTCCGTGTGGGAATCTCTCCGCTTTGCCCTCCGCGCCCCTGTTGCTGTGCTCTCCTCCGCGACTCCGAAGCTTCCCCCCTCCGCCCCCCGCAGTCTCCGCCCGCGAAGGGGCTTCTCAGTGTGTGGAACCCTTTCCTGCTTCACAGCTCCCTGCCACTGGTGCCGGTCCCGTCCCTATCCCTCTGTCTCTGTTTTTTCTTTTTTCGTTTGCACTACCCAGGCACGTGGGGGAATTTCTTGCCTTTTGGGAGGTCTGAGGTCTTCTGCCAGCGTTCAGTAGGTTTTCTGCAGGAGTTGTTCCACGTGTAGATGTATTTCTGGTGTATCTGTGGGGAGGAAGGTATTCTCCGCGTCTTACTCTTCCGCCATCTTGTCTCTCTATTATAGTGACATCTTAGACAAATATAATTCATGCTCTCCTAGAGCTTACATTACATATCAAGGGGAGAGGACTGACAGTAAACATCCAAACAAACAAACAAGATCTTTTTAGATAGTGTTAAGTACTTGGAAGATAATTCAATAAAAGAATGGGGTAGAGGGAGTGTGTATATGCAAGTGGGGTGAGGAAGACTATGTCATGTCATTTTAGGATAAAAGCTGCTTTGCATATGCCGTGGTAGTGGGTACCATCATCATGTACATAAAGCACATGTGCCAGAGTATATCCTCGTGTCCATTTAGTGGGGAACACAGCATGGAACAAGTATCTCATTGGTTTTCTAATAATATCACTGTAGTCCTTATCAATTAGTAATAATAGTAGTAATACTAATAGTAATAATAATGCTCGAAATGATAATACTGGCTATTGTGAAGTATGTTAAGAGTGCTTTCTCATCTGTACCATGAAAGTAATGTTGAGACTTTGAAAAAAATCACTTTTCTCCTTGTCATCTGTTCAAAGATGCCATTGAAACTGATGATCTCTATGGTCCCTTCCACTCACTTTTCAAAAGGGAAGAACATTAAATCCTCTAGGCCTTTATGTGCCATCTTCTTCTTATACTGGATTTCCCTTCTACTTGGTTATTCATTACTCATTTCATCTTCATCAGGTTTTCTTCTAATAAGTAAGTGTGCGAATCAGTTCTGAGAACTGCTTTCTTTGGCAGAGAGAAATGCCAATTCTGAGCAAGTCCTTGAGACTTTGCCAGAGAGCCAACACAATACTAGAAATGTATAGATGTTATATAGGATAAAAATCAGGAAGTTAGGGTGCCGAGTCTAAGAGGCTTGGGTTTGAATCCTGATTCCCCCACTTGCCCGGTATGGGTCACTGGACAAACACCTGGATCTTGTTTAGATTTCATTTGCTTACTTGTAAGATGCTGGCAATGGTAGTACCTACCACACTGGAGTTTTCTAAGGTTTATGTGGAATAGTAAATGTAAAATGTCTGTTATGTAGTGCCCAATAAATGTTAGTTGCTATTATTATCATTATTTCAGTGTGTCCAAAGAACTTTAAGACTGAATATCTTTTCTTGATCAGTTTCTGATCTGAATCAAATGAAATAATTGTAGCTGGAAGAGCCTTTGGGTCTAACCTTCAGTCTGAAGCTTAGTGGCCTTTATTCAGACCCCATAAATGATGGAAGTTTATTCTCTGCTTGATTATGTCCTGCCTTGAGCAGTTCACTTCCTTCTTCCATTAATAGAATAGTTTTGATGAGAAGATAGTACTTACAAATAGTGGAAATAACTTGGAAAGGGAGACAGAGTGATTATCTCACCTCCGAAGGAATTATTTGCATTTAAAATGTAGTAATTCAGTAATATTTCTCCAAAGGATATAGTTTGATCACTAGGTTAATTCTTTTTTTCTTGTTGTTATTAAAATGAACTTTTGGGCTTCCCTGGTGGTGCAGTGGTTGAGAGTCCGCCTGCCGATGCAGGGGACACGGGTTCATGCCCCGGTCCGGGAAGATCCCACATGCCGCGGAGCGGCTGGGCCCGTGAGCCATGGCTGCTGAGCCGGTGTGTCCGGAGCCTGTGCTCCGCAATGGGAGAGGCCACAACAGTGAGAGGCCCGCGTAACACACACACACACACACACACAAAACCCACTCTCCAAAGACCAAGCATCTCAGTTCTTGCTTAGCTAAGACTTAGTGGCTTCTAATTTCTTATACCTTGGCATTTCCCCTTATTATTTGTTAGATATTATATTTAAATAGTGCAGTTAGTTAATTAGTTCTGAAAATATCTAGGTGCCAAGTTTTGAGAGAATGACTTCCCTATTTGCAGGTGCCATGGTCACTGTAGTGTCTAGGGCATGGTTTTCTTTTATTTAAAATTGAAGTATAGTTGATATGTAATATTATATAAGTCACAGGTATGCAACAATGATTCACAATTTTAAAGGTTATATGCCATTTCTAGTTATAAAATATTTGCTATATTTCTTGCGCTGTACAGTATATCCTTATAGCTTATTTTATACATAATAGTTTGTACCTCTTAGTTCCCTACCCCTATATTGCTCCCCCTTTCCCTCTTCCCACTGGTAACCCCTAGTTTGTTCTCTACATCTGTGAGTGCTTCTTTTCTGTTACTACTCACTACTTTGTATTTTTTAGTTTCCATATATAAGTGATATTATACAGTATTTGTTTTTCTCTGTTGGACTTATTTCACTTAGCATGATACCCTCCAAGTCCATCCAGGTTGCTGCCAATGGCATTATTTCATTCTTTTTTATGGCTGAGTAGTATTCCATTGTATTGGGTGGGCCAAAAGGTTCGTTTGGTTTTTTCTGTAAGAGGGCACTAGTGGCACTTAGTTGTCTTTAACTTCATTTGAGGTAATTTTGTTAGATTGTATATGACAGCTGTCATATCAGTATGCACTTAAAAAAGACATCAGAGGGCTTCCCTGGTGGCGCAGTGGTTGAGAGTCCGCCTGACGATGCAGGGGACTCGGGTTCGTGCCCCGGTCCGGGAAGGTCCCACATGCCGCGGAGCGGCTAGACCCGTGAGCCACGGCTATTGAGCCTGAGCGTCCGGAGCCTATGCTCCGCAACGGGAGAGGCCACAACAGTGAGAGGCCTGCGTACACCAAAAAAAGAAAAAAAAAATGCTTTAAAAAGACATCAGAATTGGTAAATTTTTGTGTAGCCATTTTAATATTGAAAATGGAAGAAAAAAGCAACATTTTAAGCATATTATGCTTTGTTATTTCAAGAAAGGTAAAAACGCAACTGAAACGCACAAAAAGATTTGGGCAGTGTATGGAGAAGGTGGTGTGGTTTGTGAAGTTTTGTGCTGGAGATTTCTCACTGGATGATGCTCCACGGTCAGGTAGACAAGTTGAAGTTGATAGCCGTCAAACCAAAACAGTAATTGAGAACAATCAACGTTATACCACGTGGGAGATAGCTGACATAATCAAGCATTGAAAATCATTTGCACCAGCTTGGTTACGTGAATTGCTTTGATGTTTCGGTTCCACATAAGTTAAGCAAAAAAACCCCCAAAAACCTTCTTGACCATATTTCCACCTGGGATTCCCTGTTGAAACGTAATGAAAATGTTCTGTTTTTAAAACAAATTGTGATGGGCGATGAAAAGTGGATACTGTACTGCACAATGATTTGGAACAGAAGAGATCATGGGGCGAGTGAAATGAACCACCACCAACCACACCCAAGGCTGGTCTTCGTCCAAAGAAAGTGATGTTGTGTATATGGTGGGATTAGAAGGGAGTTCTCTATTATGAGCTCCTTCCAGAAAACCAAGCAATTAATTCCAACAAGTACTGTACCCAATTATATGAATGGAAAATGGCACTCAATGAGAAGCCTCCAGAATTAGTCAACAGAAAACGCAATCTTTCATCAGGATAACGCGAGACCACATGTTTCTCTGATGACCAGGTAAAAACTGTTACAGCTTGGCTGGGAAGTTCTGATTCATCTGCCATGTTCAACAGACATTGCACCTTCAGGTTTCCATTGATTTCGGTCTTTACAAAATTCTCTTAATAGAAGAAATTTCAATTCCCTGGAAGACTGAAAAAGGCACCTGAATCAGTTCTTTGCTCAAAAAATAAAAAATTTTGGGAAGATGGAATTATGAAGTTGCCTGGAAAATGGCAGAAGGTAGTGGAACAAAAGGTGAATATGTTGTTCAATAAAGTTCTTGGTGAAAATGAAAAATGTGTCTTTTATTGTTACTTAAAAAACCAAAGGCACTTTTTGGCCCAGCCAATATGTGTGTGCACGTGTGTGTATATATATGTGTGTGTATATATGTGTGTGTTTACCACATCTTCTTTATCCATTCATCTGTTGATGGACACTTAGGTTGCTTTTATATCTTGACAACTTAAATAATGCTGCTATGAACATTGGGGTGAATGTGTCTTTTAAAAAATGTGTTTTTGTTTTTCTCAGATATATGTATATCCAAGAGTGGAGTTGCTTGGTCATATGGTAGTTTTATTTTTAGTTTTTTGAGAAACCTCCATATTGTTTTCCACAGTGGCTGCACCAATTTACAGTCCCACCAACAAATGTACAAGGGCTCCCTTTTCTCCACATCCTTGCCAACATTTGTTATTTGTGTCCTTTTTGATGATAGCCATTCTGACAGGTGTGAGGTAGTATCTCATTGTGGTTTTGATTTGAATTTCCTTGATGATTAGTGATGTTGAGCGTCTTTTCATGTGGCTTTTGGCCATGTGCATCTCCTCTTTGGAAAAATGTCTATTCAGTTCTGCCCATTTTTAAACCAGGTTGTTTATTTTTTTGATGTTGAGTTGTATGAGCTGTTTATATATGTTGGATAGGAATCCTTTATCAGTCATATCATTTCCAAATATGTTCTCCCATTCAGTAGGTTGTCTTTTCACTTTGTTGATGGTTTCTTTGCTCTGCAAAAGCTTTAAAGTTTAATTTACATCCCATTTGTTTATTTTTGCTTTTATTTCCTTTGTCTTAGGAGACAGATCCAAAAAAATATTGCTATGATTTATGTCAAAGAGTGTTCTGCCTATGTTTTCCTCTAGGAGTTTTATGGTATCAGTATGGTATGGTGAAGACATTTAGGTTTTTAATCCATTTTGCATTTATTTTTGTATATGGTGTTAGAGAATGTTCTAATTCCATTCTTTTATATGCAGCTGTCCAATTATCCCAGTATCACTTATTGAAGAGACTGTATTTTCTCCATTGTATATTTTTGCCTCCTTTGTGGTAGATTAATTGACTATAAGTGCGTGGGTTTAGCTCCGGGCTCTGTATCCTGTTCCATCGATCTATGTGTCTGTTTTTGTGCCAGTACCATATTGTTTTCATGACCGTAGCTTTATAGTATAGTCTGAAGTCAGGGAGCATGATTATTCCAGCTCTGTTCTTCTTTCTCAAGATTGTTTTGCCTATTTGGGGTCTTTTGTGTTTCCATACAAATTTTAAAATTATTCTAGTTCTGCGAAAAATGCCACTGGTCTTTGGTAGGGATTACATTGAATCTATAGATCGCATAGTATGGTTTTCTGTGTTCTGTTTCTTCATGTATTTAAGAGAAAAATTGCTTCTATATTATGTACATCAAGGGGTTAATTTACACGTAAGTTAATGTGTACACAAAAGATGCTTTGAGTTTTAGACCTTACGTTTTGCATGCACATTTGGAAGAATAGTATTGGTGACAATGTGGAATTCTTACATTTATTAGTTATTCATTCATTGACAAATATTTATTGAATTTGTATTATGTGCCAGGCACTATTCTAGATGCAGAGGATACATCAGTGAATAAAACAGCCCAAACTTCCTCTCCTCATAGTGCTTACATTTTTATAGAGGGAAACATTATATGCCATGGTAAAGTCTTCAGTGTTTTCAAGATTTCTTGACATATTGCCTTTAATCCACATCCTGTAAAGCCTGTAGGGTAAGAAAGGGAAGTATTATTATTCCTATTTTGTAAATGTGAAATTGAGGATCAGATTGATTGTAGAATTTATCCAAGATCTAATGATTCATAAAGGGGAGAGTTGCAGGACCTGATATTTGGTATTCTTGGGAACAAGGCAGGCACACAGCCACATGCATTCTTGGGTTACCCACAAATAACTGAGTGATGCTGTGATGCAATGACTTATCAACTGGTGTGCCTAAGGTCTTTCAAGCATTTTAATTCCTTGGAGGAAACTCTGTGGTATAATATTATTCCACAGGCAGTAGTGGGAGGAGTATTTGACTAAGAATCTTCTGGAGAAGTTCTGTGATTGGTGAATAATGGGGAAGGAATAGTTGTGCTCTTATTTCTGTGTGTGGTGTTTCATTTACAAAGCACATCTATAGTCACCTCTTTGACTTATCTCCGTGATCTTGTGAGATAAACAGAATTGGTGGCTAATCTCCACTTTTCAGATGAGGAAAACCGAGTCAAAGAGAAGTTAAGTGAGTTGGCCCGGACTTCACGTTTAGTCACTGGCAGAACATGTCATGATGGAGAGAGGTAAGCCCCAAGTGTCTGTATTTTCTTTGTATGTTTTCTCTCTGAAAATTTTTTGGACTATAGCATTCTAGTAATCACAGGAATAATGAGATAATTATGGGAGTATTATGTGTATACTGTGTGTATGTTGGCCTAAAATATTACTATTGAAGGTCCCTTTTGCAGTCTTAGGTGAATTTTCTAAATTAGGCAGGCAATGGTATACCACCCAGACCTTCCCCATGGACTCAGGGTTGTTCTTTAGGGACAGGATCTCTTTTCATTGATCGAACTCTTTCAGAAGACCATGTCTGCTGAAGCTTATTTGGAGCCTGCTTCTCTTATCTAAGCTAACAGAACAAAGAAAGAACAGGTTACTAGGGAAATGGAAGGTAACCTTTACAGGTAACAGGATGTGTTGGTACAGTTGACTCAGACTTGATACTCAAGGCAGAATTGTGAAATGAAGAATATTGGTCTTGTGTGTTCTTCCTTGCTCTTTTATGTATCAACTTAAAACAAATTAATTAAGTTTTGGAATGGGTAAAGTATGCACGACAGCACAAAATGTTAAAGACAGAAAAGGGTAGACAGTAAAAAAGGGAGACTTTTTCTCATCTCCTCTCCCAGTCACCCAGCTCCCCTTCCCATAGGCAATCAGTGCTACTTCTCCCCAGTTTGGGCATCACCGTCATAGCTCCTTTGCCTTCAGTTTGCCCACTGACTGATCTTGGAACCCAGTTGCCTTCAGTGAGAACAAATCCATCCATTCATCCATCCATCCATCCACCCACCCACACGTAGTTTTTTGGATACCTACTGTGCACCTAATACTATGTTAGAGGCTGGATATGCTGAGGCAAAAGTTATAGTCCTTGACCTCAAACAGCAGACATTTTTCAGTAATGTCTTGAATCTTTCAACCTCATTAAAGCTTAAATGTCTTGTCTCCCTTAATTAGGCCTCTGCTCTCTGCTAGCTAGTCTGCTAAAACAATTTATGTTAAGGTTTTAATGGCTGATTATATGCTGAGCTTTCCAGATAATGTCTGTAGTTAATAGGGGTTTTCAATTCAAAGGGTTTATTTAATGTGAGAATTTTGAAAAGCATCAGGAAATAGCCATTTTTTAAAGAGTGAAGCAAGATGGCTTTTTACCCTTCTTAGGAAGGCTGTAGTGTTTAGAAGTCATTAACTTCTCTAAGCCTCAGTTTTCGCCTGTGTAAAATGAGGACGATAATAGTACAGCAATATTTATCCCATAGAGTGTTTATGAAGATCAATTTAGATGATTCCTGTAAAGAATTTAGCAAAGTGCCTGGCACATATTAAGTCACCGTAATTGCTTTAGTTGCTATCATTGTGATTAGCGTCACATAGTGGGTGTCTAGGCCTGCCTGTGACAGGCCTGCCTGTGACAGGCCTGCCTGGTGAATGGCTCACTGCCTCCACATTCCTAGAGAAAGGCATGTTCCTCACATCAGTGGTCAGGATCCAGCACTCCTCATTTGTCATTAAGAAAACACAGAAGCACTGACAAAATGTCAAGATGCCCCTTGAAAATAAAAAGGACTTGGATGAACTCACCTTTGGGCTGGAAGACAGAGGTAGACATCAACACTAGACTACTCACACCCCTCTCCTCATCAAGTGTGACCTTTCTGCTCTAGAAGCTCTTCTTGACACGTATTTTAAGGACCTCTGGTGCCCCACCACTGTCCTCTCAGAGCTTCTGGGCCAAGGGAACAGGTGTGAGGAGCCATTCTGAGCTCCACATTCTGTGTGAGCAGCCCCGTGGAACAAAGGCTATCAAGGCCCAGCTGACCTGGCGGTTCTGGTAGGTTACATGTGAGAGCGCTAATTTGTACTCTGAGACCAAGAAAGAATTCCAGCCAGTGCAGGTAAAGCAAATTTTCAAGCCACCTTCCTTGCTCTCCACTCCTTTTCTGATTTTCCCTTGATGTTCTGTATCTGCTTACAAGCTGGGCTGGGCTAAAGGATTCTTTATCTTACTTTTCTGGGAAGGAATTCCAATCATTCTGCAACCCTTGTGCGTATGGACCGAGGTGAAGGATTATACTGCTTTTTAATATTGCTTTAATTGAGAAGCCAGATCAAGACTTAAATTATGGTTCCCCTGTCTTCTATTTCCATTTTCTCCTCATAAAATGCTCAGTTAATAACCAGAGATCATAGTTCTTCCTGAAAGACTGGGAGGAGCTGGCTCTGATAAAGGAGCTATTCCTCCAAGTTCAGGTGATCATTCAAATTCTCATTAAGAATACACTTCTTGAGAATCCTTCATATTTCCTGAGAAAGAGTATTTAACAAAGAAAACACACTTCCTCATGGTGGAAGGTGGTGATTGTGATGATGGGTAGGTTGTGAGTGGAGCACGAGAGGATGATATATATGTGCAGTTAATAGAACCTCTGCAGATTACCTTATAGAGATAGTATATTTTGGGAAATCAGACAATTCTGAATAAAATACAATGTGAAAATGTCTTCCAAGTCATGTGTATAAAAGGTTTCCAAAAATTCTTCAAAAGGAAGAACCACCTCCTCAGCATCAGGCCTGATAGGAGGGTTTTATTACGTCACAGGTGCAGAGTTGGATCATTGATAAACATTGAATCGCGGTGCATTTTTATCATTCGTTCTAGGACCCATTTTTTAAAACTTAGTGATTTAACAATAGATACTAAGGCTCTAATGTGGGAGCCTGCTTTGCACATATAAGGACTGCCATAAAAGTCTAGTGTGGCCAGAGTAGTAGTGAGTGTTCGAAGATAAAGTCAGAGAAGTAGCCTGAGGTCACGATCATACAGGTCTTGGATTTAATTCTGTGTGAAGTGAGAAGCCACTGGTGGGGAGAATGTGGGGGTTGATTAGAGGAGTGATGTGGTATAAATTGCATTTTCACATGACCGCTACGATTGCTGCTTTGAGAAGAGCCTTGGTATGGAGGTAGTCAAGGGTTGATGTAGGAAGCTCAGTTAATGGGCTTTTCCTATGGTTCAGCTGAGAGAGAGATGGCAGTGATTTGGGTCAGGGAGGTAGTGGTAGCAGTCATGAGAGATGGGTGGTTCTGCATATATTTTGAAGGTAGAGCCTGCAAGGGTTGTTGGGAAGATGGAGGGAAGTGGAGATTTATAACCTGATAGTCCTTTTAACGTTGTAATCCACATATGGTTTTAATGGTAACTATTTAAACTCTTCATTTTGAGTAAACAAAGGTTTCCATTTTCTGACAATGCCAGAGACTTACAACGCTATCAGAGAGTGTGCTAATATTATCCTTCAGGATGCTAATTGGCTCACTCTAAAGATTTGCTTAACCAACCAAGAGAATTACAGTTACATACATTAGGTTTTCTGCACACAGTCAATTCCAGTAATTCTGATTAGAGAAACAAGGGATGTTGGGTTTTTGTTGGGATTGTTTACAAAATGACTCTCTTTCCACCCTTGAAGAAAACTAAAAGTTTTATAAAAATGATATCATTTACTGAACGCGATCTAATGTGACTAGTTTTGTAATTCATTACTTTGTTTTTAAGGTTCATCCATGATGATGTGTACAGCTAGAGGTCTTTCATTTTCATTGCTGAATAATAATTCCGCATATAAATACACATATAGCAAGTAATTCATTCATTTTCCTGGCAATGGTCATTTGATTTGTTTGCAGATTCTCACTGTTAGAAACAATGCTGCTGTGAATGTCTTTGTACATGCTTTCTGATGCATGTGGGCAAGGATTTCTGAATGTATATGACTGGTGTTATAAGCGTTTGCTCATAGAATATATTAAAAAGTTCATCTTTAAAAGGTACCAAATTATTTTCCAAAAATAGCAATTTATACTGTTGTCAGCAGTGTTAAGAAACATTTAAGCACTTGCCAACACTTGATGTTAATATTGTATTATCAACCTTTGCTCATCTAGTAGGTATAAAATGCTGTTCTCTCATGCATTTGCTGTACAGTAAGTCCCCTACATATGAACTTTCAAGTTGCAAACTTACAAAGATGCAAACGTGCGTTCTCGTGTCCAATCACATGTTAGTTCATGTGTCTGGCATACATTGTCAAGTGCGTGCATCCTCTACAAGTGGTTGTGCTTTTGTGTACTTGTACAGTACTCTATAGAGTACAGTAGTACAGTATCTTTATTTCACGCACAGGATGTCTGGAAGCAAGTATAAAAGCAGCGGTATATATCAGATTGTGTTAGTTTGGTACCAAGACTAACTGTGTTGGACTTATGAAAGCGCTCTCGGAGCAGAACTTGTTCATATGTAGGGGACTTGCTGTATATTAATGAGGCTCACCGTTATATGTTTTTAGGACGTTTGCTTTCCTCTTCTATGAAATTCCTGTTAATGTGTTTTGCCAAATTTTTCCATTATAAGGTTTATTTTTAATCATTGATTTGTAGGTGCTCTTTAGATATAATGGCTATTAATTTTCTGTTGGTAACACGTGTTGCAAATACCTTTTCCCAGTTTGTGCTTTGATTTTTCACATTCTTTATGGTATCTTTTGATAGACAGAATTTGTTAATTTTAAGGTAGCCAAATTTACACATTTCTTTTGTAATTAGTGCCTTTACTGTGTTGATTTTGAAATGATTTTTCACCTAGATTTTACACATATGTTCTGTATTTTTAATTTTTACCTTTTGCATCCAGACTATATTTGGAATTTATTTTTGTGTATGAAATGAAAAAGGAATATAATTTTATTTTTCTCCCCATATGAAGGACCATTTATCCCAGCACTATTTATTGAATAAGTCCTTCCTTTCCATAATGATCCATAATGTCATCTCTGTAATATATCAGTTTTCTATAGCTGCATGGATCAGTGTCTTGGCTCTGTATACTGTTTCATTGATTAACTAATCGGTGCCAGTACTACATTGGACATTGTTTTAATTGCTGTGACTTTAGTTTAAAAGAGTTCTTGATATCCAATTGTAAAAGTGATTCTTCTCCCTTTCTGCTCCCCACCAACTACCTTATTTCTTCAGGGAAGTCTTGCCTATTGTCAAAGAACTTTATATTTCATTAAAATTCTATTGAATATACAAACAAATTTGTGGAAAGATAATATTTTTATAATATTTAGTTTTTAAAAAATTATGATTTATAACCTTTTATTGCTGATATATAGGAATATAGTAGTTTGTATATCAGTTTTTTATTTAGCTACTTTGTTGAATTCTCTTATTTTAAATAATATGTATATTCTTTTGGCTTTTAAAATATAGGTAATTATATCATCTTTTAAAATAAACAATAGTTTCTTACTTGCCAATTGTTTTATCTTTTATTTCTATTTCTTGTTTTATCACCTGGCTAGGATCACTAGCACAGTGTGAAATAGAAGTAATGAAAGGAAATATCCTGATATTAAGAGAATATTTTGAAATTTTCATCATTAAAGGTGATATTTATTTTAGATTTTTAATAATGTCTTTTAATGATTAAGTATGTTTCTTTCTATTCCTGTTTTGCTAAGAGCTTTTTTTCTATAATTGGGTGTTGAATTTTATTAAATAATTTCCTGAATCTATTGAGATGATCATATGATATCCTTTATCATCATGTTAATGAGATAAATTGTATTTACATATTTTCTAGTTATAAATAATTCTTTTATTCCTGGGATAATCCCAACTTGGTCATTATGTGTTTTTTCCAGTATATTTTATTAGATTTGTTTACTAAGTTCCCGAGTAAAACTGATCTGTAATTTTCTCTATTACCTCTTGTTCTTGTTGGGTTTTGGTATCACGTTTATGTGGCTGCATAGAATTAGTTAAGAGTATTCCCCATATTTTTCTGTTAAAGAGGTTGTAAAGCTAATCAAGCCTTATAGAGCAAACAATCTAGGCCTTTGTGTGGGGGAAGGGAGGAGAAGAAATACTTAACTGCTAATTACTTTTAAAAGATGTTTTAGGACCATTTAGACTTTTAACTTCTTTTTGAGTCAGCTCTAGTAAGCTATATTTTTTTCTAGTAATTAGTCTATTTTATTTAAGTTTTCAATTTATGGTTATAAGTTGTCCATAGTAATCACTTATTAGTCTTTAAACCGCTGTTCTATAGTCAGGCTTCTTTGTTATTCTTAACATTATCTTTTTTTTTTCATTAATTTCTCTTATCTTTATAATCCTCTATTTTCTTTGGGTTAGTTTTGGTGTTACTTTTCATACCTTCTTAAACTGGAGCTATAACGCATTCATTTTCTGTTCTTCTTTCCTAATACAAGGACACAGATTTCCCTCCATATACCAGTTTCATGTCATATTACTGGTTTTGATCTAGTCTTAATTTGTTACTATTTAACTCTAAGTGTATTTTAATTATTATTTCTTCTTTTGACTCATGAATTAGTTAGAAGTGTAATTCTTTTATTTATATTTTTTGTTATTGATTTCTAATTTAATTGCATTTTGGCTATAAGTGATATCAATTTTTTGAAATGTATTGAGATTTGCTTTTTGTCTGTATTTGATTACCTACATTTTCTAACCTGTGTATGCTAGAGAAAAATGTATATTCTCTAGTCATTGAGTGAAAGGTTCTATGTCTGTCCAATAATTTACACTTGATAGTTATCATTTTCAAATATATTTACTTATTTTTTGTTTTCTTGAAAAATTAGTAATTGAGAGATGTATTGAAATCTCCTCTCATGATATAAATTTACCACTTTATGTAGTTCCATCCATTTTTGCTTTTATGTTTTGATGCCATTTTGTTGGCTACATGTAAATTTAGAATTGTGATGTATTTCTGGATAATTGAAACTTCTGGCATTATGTAGTGACTATCTCAGACCTTAATATTCTTTGTTGTCTTTTGGTTGGTATTTTTTGGTACATATTTTTACATTCTTTTGTTTTCAGTCTTCTCCTGTTACTGTGTATATCTTATAAAACGAGTTGATGTTTTCTTAATCCAATGTGAATATTTCTGTCTTTTGAGTGGTAAGTTTAGTCATTTATACTTACTATAGTTCTTGAAATATTTGTAAAAGCTTATTGCTTTCTATTTGTCCTGTTTTTTATATGCTTCTTTCCCTCCTGCTTTTTGTTAATTTATTTTGAATTTCTTATTCCATTTTTCTCTCTATGCACATTTGGAAATTAAATCAAATTATTTACAATCTTTAAGTAGTTGCATTTGAAGTGTTTCCATGTGTATTTAACTAAAGAAAATCCAAGTATCTTAAACACCATTTTGAACCATACAAGGAACTCAGAATACTTTAATTACAGTCAACCTTCTCCCAATTAGTCATATTTTTGCCCAATATATTAGTTCTTTTACTTAAACATACATATTAAATGTTGATGGTGGTGGTATTATTATTATTACTATTATTATTATTTCATGTAGATACTATTTGTTTTGTTTTACCTACTTTCCAACAATTTCCAATTGCTTACTAATCATTATATTGCATATCTTTGGGAGAATATAATTTAGAATTTCCTTTAGTGTAAGTAGTTAGCGCAGCTATTAGTTTTTATCTGAAAATGCTTTTATTTTACTCTCATTCTTGTTCTTAAACAGATATATGGAGAGATAATTCACTTAGTGTACATTTCATCCATTTAAAGTGTACAAGTCAGTGATTTTAGTATGTTCACAGAGTTATGCAACCATCGCCATGTTTGATTTTAGATTATTTTTATTATCTCCCTCCAAAATATTCTATTCCCGTTAGCAGTGATTCCCTAGTTTCCCAGCCCTAGATAGCTAGTAATCTACTTTCTGTCTCTATGGATTTCTGGACATTGAACATAAATGGAATAATAAAATATGTGTTTTTTTGTGACTGGCTTCCTTCAGTTAGCATAATGTTTTCAAGGTTCCTCCATGTAGTAGCATGTATCAGTACTTCATTACTTTTTTTTTTTTTTTTTTTGTGGTACACGGGCCTCTCACTGTTGTGGCCTCTCCCATTGCGGAGCACAGGCTCCGGACGCGCAGGCTCAGCGGCCCTGGCTCACGGGCCCAGCCACTCTGCGGCACGTGGGATCTTCCTGGACCGGGGCATGAACCCGCGTCCCCTGCATCGGCAGGCGGACTCCCAACCACTGCACCACCAGGGAAGCCCTTCATTACTTTTTATTTGCAGAATTATATTTCATAGTATGGATTTGCCACATTTTATTTATCCATTCATCAGCTGATGGACTTTTGGGTTGATTCTACATTTTGGCTACTATGGGTAGTGCTGCTATGAATATTAGTGCATAATTTTTTACCTGGATCTAGGTTTTCAAGTCTCTTGGAGTCTCTGTAGGAGTAGAATTTCTGGGTCATAAGGTAATGCTATATTTAACATTTTGAGGAACAGCCAAACTGTTTTCAAAGTGGCTCCAACACTTTACATTTCTACCAGCAAGGTATGCGGGCTCTCACTTCTCCATATCTTTGATAACACTTGTTATTTTTAAATTTTTAATTTTTTTATTATAGCCATCTTAGTTGGTGTGATGGGTTTTATTTGCATTTCCCTAATGACTTAATGATGTTGAACAACTTTTCATATGCTTACTGGCCATTCATATCTACTCATTGTTGCCTTTGAGATGTCAGATGTCAGTCTAATTTTAATTGTTTTATAAATTATTTTCCTATGGATGCTTTTAAAATACTCTCTTTGCTTTTAGTGTTATGTTTTGATGTTCACTATAATGTTGCTAGATGTGGATTTCTTGTTATTTATTCTACCTAGTATTACCTCTATCTTTGGACTGTGGTAATTTGGGGCTATTATAATAATGCTACTGTGAAGAACATGAATGTCTTCTGGTGTACATACATATATAACTAGGAGAAGAATAACTTTACCAGAGAGTATATGCATTTTCAGTTTTACTAGAGAAGGCCAACTTATTTTCCAAAGGGGTTAAACTGATTTATAGTAGTTATGACAATTTCCATTGCTTCTCATTCTACCAATATTTGGTACTGTCAGATTGTTTAATTTTAGGGAATCTGGTGGGCGTGTATTGTAACCTCATTGTGGTTTTGACCTTCAATTTTTCTATTACTAATCGGTTTTCATATATTTACTGATTTCCCAGATTAATAATTAGTTTTCATATACTTAGTGGCCATTTTTATTTCCTGTTTTGCTAGTTGTCTATACAGATATTTTACCCATTAAAAAAAATGAGTTGTGTTTTACATATCTGTAGGATATCTTTAGGTATTGTAATTATGATTCCTTTTTCAGTTATATATGTTGCAAATGTTTTCTGTGATTTGCCTTTTGTGTTTTGGATAAAAACATTTTCAATTTGAACATTTTCAAAGTATCCAGTTCTTTCCTTTAGGATGAAAGAAACTTCCTTTAAGTCATGAATATATTTACTTATCTTATTTTGATTTATTTTTTAATTTTTATTTTTATGTATTTATTTTGGGGGGGTAAGTTTATTTTTTTTTAATTTTACTTTATTTTTTATACAGCAGGTTCTTATTAGTTATCTATTTTATACATATTAGTGTATATATGTCAATCCCAATCTTCAAATTCATACCACCAACACCACCCACAGCCCCGCCGCTTTCCCCCCTTGGTGTCCATATGTTTGTTCTCTACATCTGTGTCTCTATTTCTGCCTTGCAAACCAGTTGATCTGTAACATTTTGTTAGATTCCACATATATGCGTTAACATACGATACTTGTTTTTCTCTTTCTGACTTACTTTACTCTGTATGACAGTCTCTAGGTCCATCCACGTCTCTACAAATGACCCAATTTTGTTCTTTATGGCTGAGTAATATTCCATTATATATATGTCCCACATCCTTATCCACTTGTCTGTCAATGGGCATTTACGTTGCTTCCATGACCTGGCTCTTGTAAATAGTGCTGCAATGAACGTTGGGGTGCATGTGTCTTTTTGAATTATGGTTTTCTCTGTGTATATGTCCAGTAGTGGGATTGCTGGATCATATGGTAATTCTATTTTTAGTTTTTTAAGGAACCTGCACACTGTTCTCCATAGTGGCTGTATCAATTTACATTCCCACCAACAGTGCAAGAGGGTTCCTTTTTCTCCACACCTTCTCCAGCATTTGTTGTTTGTAGATTTTCTGATGAAGCCCATTCTAACCAGTGTGAGGTGATACCTCATTGTAGTTTTGATTTGCATTTCTCTAATAATTAGTGATGTTGAGCAGCTTTTCATGTGCTTCTTGGCCATCTGTATGTCTTCTTTGGGGAAATGTCTATTTAGGTCTTCTGCCCATTTTTGGATTGGGTTGTTTGTTTCTTAATATTGAGCTGCATGAGCTGTTTATATATTTTGGAGATTAATCCTTTGTCCATTGATTCATTTGCAAATATTTTCTCCCATTCTAAGGGTTTTTCTCTTCTTGTTTGTAGTTCCCTTTGCTGTGCAAAAGTTTTAAGCTTCATTAGGTCCCATTTGTTGATTTTTGTTTTTATTTCCATTACTCTAGGAGGTTGATCCAAAAAGATCTTGCTGTGATTTATGTCAAAGGGTGTTCTTCCTAAGTTTTCCTCTAAGAGTTTTATAGTGTCCAGTCTTACATTTAGGTCCTTAATCCATTTTGAGTTTATTTTTGTGTATGGTATTAGGGAGTGTTCTAATTTCATTCTTTGACATGTAGCTGTCCAGTTTTCCCAGCACCACTTATTGAAGAGACTGTCTTTTCTCCATTGTATATCCTTGCCTCCTTTGTGATAGATTAGTTGACCATAGGTGCTTGGGTTATCTCTGGGCTTTCTGTCTTGTTCCATTGATCTATATGTCTGTTTTTGTGCCAGTACCATATTGTCTTGATAACTGTAGCTTTGTAGTATAGTCTGAAGTCAGGGAGTCTGATTCCTCCAGCTCTGTTTTTTTTTTCCCTCAAGACTGCTTTGGCTATTTGGGGTCTTTTCTGTCTCCATTAAAATTTTAAGACGTTTTGTTCTAGTTCTGTAAAAAAATGCCACTGGTAATTTGATAGGGATTGCATTGAATCTGTAGATTGCTCTCGGTAGTATAGTCATTTTAACAATATTGATTCTTCCAATCCAAGAACATGGTATATCTCTCCATCTGTTTGTGTCATCTTTGATTTCTTTCATCATTGTCTTATAGTTTTCTGCATACACGTCTTTTATCTCCTTAAGTAGGTTTATTCCTAAGTATTTTATTCTTTGTGATGCAATGGTGAATGGGATTGTTTCCTTAATTTCTCTTTCTAATCTTTCATTGTTAGTGTATAGGAATTCAACAGATTTCTGTGCATTACTTTTGTATCCTGCAACTTTACCAGATTCATTGATTAGCTTTAGCAGTTTTTTGGTGGCATCTTTAAGATTCTCTGTATATAGTATCATGTCATCTGCAAACAGTGACAATTTTACTCCTTTTTTCCCCCATTTGTACTGTTTTTATTTCTTTTTTTCTCTGATTGCCATGGCTAGGACTTCCAAAAGTATGTTGAATAAGAGTGGTGAGAGTGGACATCCTTGTCTTGTTCCTGATCTTAGAGGAAATGCTTTCAGTTTTTCACCATTGAGAATTATGTTTGCTGTGGGTTTGTCATCTATGGCCTTTATTATGTTGAGGTAAGTTCCCTCTATGCCCACTTTCTGGAGAGTTTTTATCGTAAATGGGTGTTGAGTTTTGTTCAAAGCTTTCTCTGCATCTATTGAGATGATCATATGGTTTTTATTCTTCAATTTGTTAATATGGTGTATCACATTGGTTGATTTGTGTATATTGAAGAATCCTTGCATCCCTGGGTTAAACTCCACTTGATCATGGTGTATGATCCTTTCAATGTGTTGTTGGATTATGTTTGCTAGTATTTTGTTGACGATTTTTGCATCTGTATTTATCAGTAATATTGGTCCGTAATTTTCTTTTTTTGTGATCTCTGTCTGGTTTTGGTATCAGGGTAACGGTGGCCTTGTAGAATGAGTTTGGGAGTGTTCCTTCCTCTGAAGTTTTTTCGAAGAGTTTGAGAAGGATGAGTGTTAGCTCTTCTTGAAATGTTTGATAGAATTCATCTGTGAAGCCATCTGGTCTGGACTTTTTTTTGTTGGAAGATCTTTTTTTTTTTTTTTTTTTTGCAGTATGTGGGCCTCTCACTGTTGTGGCCTCTCCCATTGCGGAGCACAGGCTCTGGATGAGCAGGCCCAGCGGCCATGGCTCATGGGCCCAGCCGCTCTGTGGCATGTGGGATCCTCCTGGACCAGGGCATGAACCTGTGCCCCCCACATCGGCAGGCTTATTCTCAACCACTGCGCCATCTGGAAAGCCCCTGCTGGGAGATTTTTAATCACAGTTTCAATTTCCTTACTTGTGATTGGTCTCTTCATATTTTCTGTTTCTTCCTGGTTCTTTCTTGGAAGGGCATACCTTTCTAAGAATTTGTGCATTTCTTCCAAGTTGTCCATTTTATTGTCATAGAGTTGCTTGTAGCACTCTTTTAGGATGCTTTGTTTTTCTGCAGTGTCCATTGTAACTTCTCCTTTTTCATTTCTAATTTTATTGATTTGAGTCCTCTCCCTCTTTTTCTTGATGAGTCTGGATAAAGGTTTATCAACTTGTTTATCTTCTCAAAGAACCAGCTTTTAGTTTTATTGATATTTGCTATTGTTTTCTTTGTTTCTATTTCATTTATTTCTGCTCTGATCATTATGATTTCTTTCCTTCTACTAACTTTGGGTTTTGTTTCTTCTTCTTTCTCTAGTTTCTTTAGGTGTAAGGTTAGATTGTTTATTTGAGATTTTTCTTGTTTCTTGAGGTAGGCTTGTAGAGCTATAAACTTCACTCTTAGAACTGCTTTTGCTGAATCCGTTAGATTTTGGATCATCGTGTTTTCATTGTTATTTGTCTCCAGGTATTTTTTGATTACCTTTTTGATTTCTTCAGTGATCTCTTGGTTATTTAGTAAGGTATTGTTTATCCTCCATTTGTTTATGCCTTTTATGTCTTTTTCCCTGTAAGTGATTTCTAATCTCATAGCAATTTGTTTGGAAAAGATGCTTGATATGATGTCAATTTTCTTAAATTTACCGAGGCTTGATTTGTGACCCAAGATGTGATCCATCCTGGAGAATGTTCCATGTACACTTGAGAAGAAAGTCTAATCTGCTGTTTTTGGATGGAGTGTCCTATAAATATGAATTAAATCTATCTGGTCTATTGTGTCATTTAAAGCTTGTGTTTCCTTATTAATTTTTTGTCTTCATGATCTGGCCATTGGTGTAAGTGCGGTTTTAATGTCCCCCACTATTACTGTGTTACTGTCGATTTCCTCTTTTATAGCTGTTAGCAGTTGCCTTATGTATTGAGATGCTCCTATGTTGGGTGCATATCTATTTATAATTGTTATATCTTCCTCTTGGATTGATCCCTTCATCATTATATAGTGTCTCTCCTTGTCTCTTGTAATATTCTTTATTTTAAAGTCTATTTTGTCTGATATAAGTATTGCTACTCCAGCTTTCTTTTGATTTCCATTTGTATAGAATATCTTTTTCCGTCCCCTCACTTTCAGTCTGTATGTGTCCCTAGGTCTGAAGTTGTTCTCTTGTAGACAGCATAAATATGGGTGTTGTTTTTGTATCCATACAGCGAACCTATGTCTTTTGGTTGGAGCATTTATTACATTCACTTTTAAGATAATTATCAACATGTACATTCCTATTTCCATTTTCTTAATTGTTATTGGTTTGTTTTTGTAGGTCTTTTTCTTCTCTTGTGTTTCCCACTTAGAAAAGTTTCTTTAACATTTGTTTTAAAGCTTGTTTTTTGGTGGTGAATTTTAGCTTTTGCTTGTCTGAAAAGCTTTTGATTTCTCTGTCAAGTCTGAATGAGATCCTTGCTGGGTAGAGTAATCTTGGTTGTAGGTTCTTCCCTTCCATAAGTTTAAATATATCGTGCCACTCCCTTCTGGCTTGTAGAGTTGTTGCTGAGAAATCAGTTTTTAACCTCATGTGAGTTCCCTTGTATGTTATTTGGTTTTTTTCCCTTGTTGCTTTCAGTAATTTTTCTGTTTCTTTAATTTTTGTCAGTTTGATTACTATGTGTCTTGGCATGTTTCTCCTTGAGTTTATCCTGCCTGGGACTCTGCACTTCCTGGACTTGGGTGGCTATTTCCTTTCCCATGTTAGGGAAGTTTTCGACTCTAATCTCTTCAAATATTTCCTCAGGTCCTTTCTCTCTCTCTTCTCCTTCTGGGTCCCCTATGATGTGAATGTTGGTGCATTTAATGTTGTCCCAGAGTTCTGTTAGCCTGTCTTCATTTCTTTTCATTCTTTTTTCTTTATTCTGTTCCATGGCAGTGAATTCCACCATTCTACCTTCTGGTCACTTATCCATTCTTCTGCCTCAGTTATTCTGCTATCGATTCCTTCTAGTGTATTTGGCGTTTCCGTTATTGTATTATTCATCTCTGTTTGTTTGTTCTTTAATTCTTCTAGGTCTTTGTTAAGCATTTCTTGCATCTTCTCGATCTTTGCCTCCATTCTTTTTCCAAGGTCCTGGATCATCTTCACTATCATTTTTCTGAATTCTTTTTCTGGAAGGTTGCTTATCTCCACTTCATTTAGTTTTTATTTTTCTGGGGTTTTATCTTGTTCCTTCATGTGGTACATAGTCCTCTGCCTTTTCACTTTGTCTGTCTTTCTGTGAATGTGGTTTTTGTTCCACAGGCTGCAGGATTGTAGTTCTTCTTGCTTCTGCTCTCTGTCCTCTGGTGGATGAGGCTATCTAAGAGGCTTGTAATTTTATTTTTTAAATTAGTATTTTGCCTTTTATATTTAGTCTATAATCCATCTTGAGTTCATCTTTGCATACTGAATGAGGTGAGAATCAAGTTAAAACCTTTTTATTCCATAAGGGTATTCAATGGTCCTAGTATCGTTAAATAAGAAACCTACTTCCCACCTGCCCTGCATTGTCATTTTTGACATAGTGTTGTTTATATATGGGTCTGTTTCTTTCTGATCTGGTCCATTGGTCTCTTTGTTTATGCTTGTACTGCTATCATACCTTATTAGTAATTGTAGCTTTTTAATAGGTCTTGATTTTTCAAAGAGCAAGTTCTACCAGATTTTATTATTCTTCAAGTATGTTTTATTTTTGTCATTTTGCAATTGCATATTAATTTTAGGATCAGCATGTCAATTACCATAACAAATAATCAAATAATCAAAAAAATCTGCTGGGATGTTGATAGAGATTATTTTGAAATTATAGATCAATTCATTAAAAAAAATTTTAAATGTTGTGTTCTCCTTATCAAAAGATAGTATATCTTTCCATTTAGTAGTCTTATTTTAATCAATAATATTTATACTGTTTTATATAGAGTTATGACATACATTTTGCAAGACTTATCCTAGGTATTGATAGTTTTGAAGCTATTATAAATATCTTAAAGTTTTTTTTTTCATTTTTAATTTGTTGCTGGTTAAGGAATTGCAATTGAGTTTTAAAAATTCACCATGGGGGCTTCCCTGGTGGCGCAGTGGTTGAGAGTCCACCTGCTGATGCATGGGACATGGGTTCGTGACCCGGTCTCGGAAGATCCCACATGCCACGGAGCGGCTGGGCCCGTGAACCATGGCCGCTGAGCCTGCGTGTGTGGAGCCTGTGCTCCACAACGGGAGAGGCCACAACAGTGAGAGGCCCATGTACCACAAAAAAAAATAAATAAAAATAAATAAATAAATAAATAAATAAATAAATAATAAAAAAAATTAAAAATCCATCATGCATCTATCAACCTTGCTAAACTCATTTCTTAATTCTAATAATTTACCTGTAAAGTCTTTGGATTTTCACTGTGCAGAAACATATTATCTGCAACATTGACTATTTTATTCCTTCATTTATAATCCTTATTTTCTTTCTTTTGCTCTACTGCACATTCCAGGATCTATTGTTCATTGTTATATAAATTTGGTGAGAGTAGGTTCCTTGTCTCTTCCTGATTTCAAAGAGAAGAATTTTGATATTTCCTCATTAACTGTGGTATTTTCTGTACATTTTTATAGCTAACCTTTATAAGCTGAAGAAGCTCTTTCTATTTCTGATTTGACCACTTTTGAGAGGATATGAGAGAAAATACCCATCTTGAGAGCTGAATATTTTTACAGTTGTTTATCTACACCTACTAGTCAATCTCAAAGCCAATACCATATATTTTAAGTTTTTATCATGATAGCACTCCACACTAAGTACCAATTTTTGTCTCAGCCAGATTTTAATAGATAACAAGAAAACATAGAATCTCAGTGTCGTTCAACAGTCTATTTCTCACAAGGCTGTAGACTGGCTAGTGTAGTTATGATTCAGGCTGTGTTTCTGTGTCCTTATGTTCTAGATAGTTCTCTTGAATTATCACTTTTTCTTTGTTTAATTTAGACTAACAATATTTTCTCTTGAGGATATTTAATTCATTTCCATTCAGTATCACTACTCATATTTGAAATCAGTATCTTGTTAGGTAATTTTGATTTATCCTGTGTGTTATATATCACCTTTTGTCTCATTTCCTTTTCTGGGTTGAGTACTTCACTTTTTAATTACCCTATGTATCTACTTCTAGTAGACTAGAGGTTATTCATTCTGTTTCTTAGGGATTACCCTAGAAATTATAATTTTTATTCTTCACTTAGGAAAATCTTTTAATAATTGACAACTTTATCCTCTCCCCCTAAAATCAATTCACCTTTGAACACTATAACTTTATCCCCTCCCAAATTAAATGCTAATGTGTGTGTGTGTGTGTGTTTATGTGTGTGTATATGTAAAACGTCAGTTCATTATTTTATTCTTTCATTGAGTCAAAGCTTATTTAGGTATATTCATACAGTTATCTTTTTTCTCTCTTCACTTTTTTCTGCATCTTTGATTTTCTGTTTATAATAATCATCTGAGATCATCCTTGAGAATTTTCTTATTTTGTAGGTATTCATACAGTTATCTTTTTTCTCTCTTCACTCTTTTCTGCATCTTTGATTTTCTGTTTATAATAATCATCTGAGATCATCCTTGAGAATTTTCTTATTTTGTAGGTCTTCTGGTGGTGAAGTATCAATTTTTGTTTGTCTGAAATGTCTTTATTTTGCTTCCATGTTTAAAGTATATATTCGCTTGGTAGAGCATTCTGGCTTGGTAATCATTTTACTTTTCCACATTGAAGAAATCATCTAAACATTGTTGCTATTGAGAAGTTAACTCCCAGTTTAAATTTTACTTGTTTGAAAGTATTTATCATTTTTTTTTTTTTAGTTTGTTTCATTTTAAGATTTTTTTCCTCTTTTTTTTTTGGAGGGGGGAGGGAGATCTTTTTCTGATATGACTAAGTATACTTTTTATTTGTTCTATTTAGTTTTTGTTGATCTTTTTGAATACGTGGCTTGATGTATTTCATCAGTTTTGGAAAATTCACAGGCATTATTTCTTCTAATACTAACTCTGTCCATTTGTTCTCTCCCTTCCTTTCGGTCCAACTATATGTTTGCTAAGTTTTCTCACTGTATTCTCTCTATCTCTTACACTCTCTTTATATTTTTACATTTTTGGTGCTCAGTTCTTGATTTTGATTTTTTTTTCTTCTATATATCTTTCACTTCACTGATTCTGATTTCACTCCTGTCTAATCTGCTCTTAAACCTGTCCATTGAGTTCTTAATTTCAGATTTATATTTTTCAGTTACAGCACTTCCATTTATTTCTTTTTCAAGTTTTTATTAAAGCAGTTTTTGTAGTTTCCAATTTTCTGTCAAAATAGTAATGCTTGGCTTTTATTTCCTTGACTGTAATAAACATACTTGGTCTGCGTCTGCTAGTTCCATTACCCTCAGTGCTGTGGGTCTGTTGCTGTAGTCTGTTGTTTTTGGGAGTTCACCCTTATGATGTCTCCTGTTTATATCTTGTTTTCCTTTACTGTTTCCTGGAAATTATATTTGAAAATTTATATGAAGAAATAACAAGTTCTAGGATGATATTACCTCTTATCCAATGCAGATTTTCATCTTCCTCACTGTTAATAGGATTCATTCCTTTCAGGTCTCAGAGCAAAGTAAAGGACATTTTACTAAGATCCCCATCTGTGCTGTATGCTGAGCTTTGACATTTTCCGTCCAGCTCTGTGAAATCACCTAAGGCAGGTGCTTATGGTATCTTACCCTTATCTCATTGAACCTTACTATTACATACCAGCCTTACTTCCAACTGCCAGTGCTTGCATCTCTTTGCCTGAGGGTTTTCTCTAGTAGCCATACATAGGTCAGGAATGCCAGATGACAAATAACTCAGTGTGAGTCACATTTAACCAATGACTGATGGGAATTGATGTATAAATATCCAACTCCCTTTTCCCTAGGGTGAAATAATTTTTAGTCCCATGGTCTACACTGGTTTCAGAGTTCTGCTGTAGGATTAAACTTCAGTTACCTATAGTGAGAACATATTTAATAGTGCCATTATATGTTGCCATTCCTTTAACTTCCTCACTCTCCTACGTGTGTTTTCTAGGCTCATCTCTCAATAAGTTACTTGCATTCAACTTTGCCTCAGAGAATGCAAAGTCACTGAGCCCAGGTGTACCTCAGGCTCTCAGATACCTTGTCTGGATCAGCAAACTCTGTCAGTGTAATAGTGGACCTGAGTCCTGGATTCACTTGTCTAGATTCATGCTTTCTACTGGAACTTGTTCAGTCATTTCTTACTCTCTTGTTAACTCCTTGATACTATGTAGAAGTCCTTCTCAGCCAATATTTTATTAATTTAAAAAATTTGTCTTCAGTGGGAGAGTTAGTTGAAATTCCCATCATTGACAGGTGTGGCAGCTTCAACTGTTACCTCTTCAAACAATTTTCTTTTCATTCTTCTCTTTGGGATTCTCATTAGACATATTTCAAACCTTCTCATTCTACCTTGAATATCTTGGAACCTCTCCTCTGTAGTTTCCATCTCTTTTTCTGTGTTGTAATCTGAGCAATTTATTTATTTAGTTCTATCTTCTGGTGTTTCAATTCTTCCATCAACTGTTTCTAATCTGCCGTGAATACCTTCTAAATTTTTATTTCACAGTTGTGTTTTCTCAATCTTCTTTTTAAACAAAGACTTCTGCTCCTTGTTTTTCTGACATTCTTTTCTTTTCTTTAAACATTTCACACAAAGTTATTTATGATTCCAGCACCTGAAGTCCATTTTTTTGTTGTTGTTTCTTCTGGTGGTTTATTTTCTTGTTTGTTTGTTGATCCTTGATTGTGAACTCAAATTTGGTTATCATTAACCTGTGGTAAACTTGGAACTCTAAATTGAGAGTTTTTTCTCCAGTGAGAAATTATTATTGATTCTGCTGAAAGCCAGGGAGTGCTACTGAACAGGGATCACTTTTTTCCCAGTCCAGGGTCCATGACTTTATACGTGAGTCTCAGATACAGTTTTTTGTTTTGTTTTTCCCTTCTAGTTTTATTGAGATATGACATATAGCACTGTAAGTTTAAGGTGTATAGAGTAATTATTTAACTTATATACATCATGAAACTTACCACAAGTTTAGTAAAGATCCATAATCTCATATAGGTACAAAATTTAAAAAATAGAAAAAATTATTTTCCTTGTGATGAGAACTCTTAGGATATACTCTCTAAGCAACTTTCATATATAACATACCGTAGTGCTAATTATATTTACCTTGTTGTACATTACATCCCTAGTATTATTTATGTTCTGATTGGAAGTTTGTACATTTTGACTGCCTTCATCCAATTCCCCCCTCCCCCCACCCCTTTTACTAACTACACATCTGATCTCTTTCTGAGGTGGTTTATTTTTGAAGTATAATTGACCTACAACACTATGTTAGTTCCTGTTACACAACATAGTGATTTGATATTTCTATGCATTTCAAAATTATCACAAGTCTAGTTACCATCTGTCACTATGCAGAGATAGTTATTGACTATATTCCTCACACTGTACATTTCATACTCATTAATTTTGCAACTGAAGGTTTGTACCTCTTAATTGCACTCACCCATTTCTCTCTTCCATCTATCCTCCTCTCCTCTGGCAACAACCTGTTTGTTTTCTGTATCTATAACTCTGTTTCTGTTTTGTGTTTGTTCATTTGTTTTTTATATTCCACATTATATTAAATCATAAAGTATTTGTCTGTCTTTGTGTGACATATTTCACTTAACATAATACCCTCTAAGTATGTTGTCACAAATGGCAAGGTTTCATTCTTTTTTATGGCTGAGTAATATTCCATTGTATGTTTATACCACTTCTTTAATCATTCATCTATTGATGGACAGTTAGGGTGCTTCAATATCTTGCCTACTGTAAAAATGTTGCAATGAACATAGGGGTGCATAATATATTCTCTAATTAGTGTTTTCATTTTCTTCAGATAAATACCCAGGGGTGGAGTTGCTGTATGATATGGAGTTCTCCTTTTAATTTTCTGAGGAATCTCCATACTCTTTTCCACAGTGGCTGCACTAGTTTACATCCCCACCAACAATGCTTGAGGGTTCCCTTTTCTCCACGTACTCACCAATGCTTGCTGTTTTTTGGTAATAGCCATTCTGACAGATGTGACCTGATATCTCATTGTGGTTTTGATATTTGTACTTCCCTGATGATTAGTGATGTTGAGCATCTTTTCATGTGCCTGTTGGCCATCTGTATGTCTTCTTTGGAAAAATGTCTAGTCTGATTCTCTACCCATTTTAAAATCACGTTATTTATTTTTTCTGATGTTGACTCATATGAATTTTTTGGTAGTTTTTGGATATTAACCCCTTATTGGATATATAGTTTGCAAATATCTTCTCCCATTCAGTAGGCTGCCTTTTCATTTAGTTGATAGTTTCCTTTGCTGTGCAAAAGCCTTTTAGTTTGATCTGGTCTTGTTTGTTTATTTTTGCTTTTGTTTCTCTTGCCTGAGGAAACTTATCCTAAAAAATATTGCTAAGACGGATGTCAAAGAGTTTATTGCCTAAGTTGTCTTCTAGAAGTTTTATGGTTCCACTTGTCTTTAATCCATTTTGAATTTCCTTTTATATATAGTATAAGAAAGTAGTTAAAATTGATTCTTTTGCATGTAGCTGTCCAATTTTCCCAACACCACTTATCAGATTCAGTTTTTCCACCTTACATCTGGGTCAAGGCTTGTCTACCCATCACAGTTGTGACATAAATTCTTTCCTCATAGGAAACCATGTTTTTTGGATGTGCTTACTGTTCACCACTCTGGTATCAACACACTTCCCCCCTCTTATTGGAGATTTATCTTATTTTCTAAAATTCTCACACTGTAATAAAAATGAGATTTCGCCAAGGATCTAGTTATTTTGTCGTGCAAAAGACCTTTAGAGAAGCTAATGTGGCATATTAAAAGAAGCAGAAGCTCTAAAAATTTTAATTTTATTGCATTGAGGTTCTATGGTAAAAATATTTATTGGATGAAAATTTTGACTTTGCTTACTATTTAGAAAGCTAAACTTGAATTCAGATTCATTTTCTTCTGGTTATTTAGATCCAGTGTTTGTAAGAACCTTAAAAATGTCACAGACAGCAACATGTAAAATATACATTTTTTTGTGAGTCCCTAAACTTGTTCACAATAGGGCCACATTCTACTGGTACTATATTTAATTTTCTGTTTTGAAATTGAATGCTAGATCAGTAGATTTCAAACCTACTGCACATTAGAAATGCCTAGGAGGACTTTTTAAAACACACATTTCTTAAGCCTGACCCAGATCTGCTCAGTCAGATTCTTGGGTGTTGGAGGACAAGGAAAGTGGAACCAGGCATTTACATTTTGAATAAGCTACTAGGTTATTCTAATGTGCAATCGGCTTTAGAAACCATTCATCTAGAAAATATCTGGTTTGCTTTTGCCAATGAGAGATACTTAAATGAATTTCAGGAAAGAACACAATCAAGACATTCATTTGTTCATTCTCTTCAGCTTAATATATTTACTAGGCACATACCAAGTGCTATGGGGAATAAAAGATTAATAAAACATCTTCAAGAATTTTATAGTCTATATAGTTGGATTAGGTATGCACTCAAATATCTTGCATAAGATATTTGCAATATCATAAGCATATGACAGAGTCCGGTGCTGAGAAGGAAGTGACCCTGGGAATTCGTGCAGTATTCATTAGGACTGTTGGCCAAGATATAAAGTTGAGATCTTCATGACCAAAGGCCTAAAGAGGAAAATCAGAAAAAACATAGAAAAATGGAGTTTTCTGAGGCCTTGGGGTCAGTTGAACAGAAATTCAATGATGATGATAAAAGAGTTTTCTTTCTGCTGATTTAACCAGATGTTTTAATTCCCTGGAATTCTAAGGGTATAACAACATACTCTATCTTGCTAGTCTTCACTAAATAGCTGCGAAAAATGGCTTTCAGCCTTGAATGGCTCTGCGGTAGTAGAATCGTCAAGGGTGGAAAGATGACTTCCTGCCAATAAATATTTACTACTAAGGTTTGGATCTATGGCAGCTATTGCCATCTCCATGTTGATTCTCTGCTAGTAAGGTAATGACTACCTCAGCAACACTTTCAGTCCCATAACTATTTTGGTTCATCATTAGTTGGAAAGGGTAACAACCTATGGGCTGAATCAAGCTTTCTTTTTTTATTTTTTTACATCTTTAATGGAGTATAATTGATTTGCACTGGTGTGTTACTTTCTGCTTTATAACAAAGTGAATCAGCTACACATATACACACATCCCCATATCTCCTCCCTCTTTTGTCTCCCTCCCACCCTCCCTATCCCACTCCTGTAGATGGACACAAAGCACCAAGCTGATCTCCCTGTGCTGTGCAGCTGCTTCCCACTAGCTATCTATTTTACATTTGGTAGTGTATATATGTTCATGCCACACTCTCACTTCGTCCCAGCTTACCCGTCACCCTCCCTGTGTCCTCAAGTCCATTCTCTATGTCTGTGTCCTTATTCCTGTCCTAGGTTCTTTATAACCTTTTTTTTTTTGGATTCCAAATGTATGTGTCAGTATACGGTATTTGTTTTTCTCTTTCTGACTTACTTCACTCTGTATGACAGACTTTATCTAGGTCCATCCACCTCACTACAAATAGCTCAATTTCATTTCTCTTTATGGCTGAGTAATATTCCATTGTATATATATTCCACATCTTCTTTATCCATTCATCTGTCGATGGGCACTTAGGTTGCTTCCATGTCCTGGCTATTGTAAA